>BROF01003542.1:0-13567 GCA_024346535.1 Eptatretus burgeri | reverse complement strand
CTCTGTCTCTTTCTCTCTGTCTCTGTCTCTTTCTCTCTGTCTCTGTCTCTTTCTCTCTGTCTCTGTCTCTTTCTCTCTGTCTCTTTCTCTCTGTCTCTGTCTCTTTCTCTCTGTCTCTTTCTCTCTGTCTCTTTCTCTCTGTCTCTGTCTTTCCAGGATTCTGTGGAATGTATAGCTCTCAAAAATATTTTAATCTCCCACGATGATGCCAAAACACCAGTTCTGTTGCTCTTGTATCGCAGGCAAGTCGGTGGTCTCTGTTTTCCACTGACTATTTTCCGAGATTGCTCTTTCTGCTTGCTCAACTTTCTCCTTCAACTCTCCCTATTTAAATTTGACTATGACGTTGGCCATAACTTGCCAACTCTTCGCAGAAATGCCATGAAATATTTTATGGCCACCAACTAATACTAACAGAATGGACACCCAACTAACATCCCTCCAAGAGATGGTGTATACTTTCTGATGCTCGCGATACAATTTATAAGTGCACTTAATTCTTTCTTTTGCACAGACATGCTCTAATATATACTCACAATATTATCAATTGCCCCTCAATGTTCACATGATGTTATAATCCTCACAAACTACAAAGGTATAAAGTATTCCTGTGTCCCTGAGTGCCCTTTACCCCGATTCATCATATGTACCATTTACCCCGATGCATGTTATGGCTCGGATAATGAGGTCAATATAAAATAAATATTTGTTTCCATATTTTCCTACTCTTGTTTATTGAAACAATTTCCGACTCTTCTTTATCCTACTCTTATTTATACTCCTGTACATCCACTTGTTCAGTGAAAAATAAGCAAAAGCCTTGATGTGTCTTTGACTATTGTGACTATATCAGTCGTAGGTAGAACCTTTTGAACAACCCTCATACCTCTTGTGCTGTGTATTTATAATTAATCTTGACAATCATTTAAAGGATACTTCTGCTGCATATTTGTAACATGATGTTGCAATTCAGATTTGCACGAAGGTTGTAAAAAGAGATGCACAACCTGAGTTCAACCAAGTCATCCAAATTCCTGCTACCGTAAGTAAAGATGCATTAATTTGTGTTATCAGAATTATAAATAGATATACTTTAATAATATTAAATAGTGTAAAGGGAAAGCATGGCATAATGCTAGTACATTTCTTCTTCATTCAAGTTACATCAACATCTTTTCAGAAATATCATTGTCTGGGGCTGTTAGGATAACTTGGAGGTAGCATACACATTATTGAGCTGTGTAGTCTGGGTTCAGGACCCAACTTGACTATAAACTGTCACCCTGGTGCTTTGCAGACAGTGCACTTGTATCGATGAGTCTGGTGTCTTATGGAGAGACATTACACTGGGTGTCTTGTCTGCTCGTATTAGATGCATGTTAAACATCCTACAGCACCTTTCAGAAAATGCGTTACCCTTTTCAGAAGAATAACTTTAGAAAAGGAGACAATATATGGAAGGGTTGTAATTGGCATGGGAAGGACATCTCGGAGAATCAGGAAGTGGGAGATTGGGTGGTGTGGTGGGGTAAATAAATGCTGCATAAACGAGTAAATACAGCACAACCCTAAGCAGTTTGTAACAATCTGTGGTGGCTGTTGTCAAAATGAGTAAAAGGTTACACATATGCATTTTAATCCATAGCCAGGATGTATCACTGAAGGCACTTGCCTAGATATGTATTTGTATTTTAAATGTATAAATGGGAAAATCCATAAAAATATCTTTGTGCGTGTGTGCGCACGCAGGCGCGTGATGTCATGCTTTTTGTGTCTAACTCCATGCGTCAATTAATTACGTACTATTGGAATGTACCTTTTGTCCCTTTCGACTGCAAAGACCCCTTGACCTTTGAAGACCCTTTAAGACCCCCAAGACCCTGAATACCCCAAACGACCTCGAATTATTATTATTACGAGGGTTCCAAGGCTTCCAAGCTGGGAAACCTATTGTTTTTGTTCAGATTAGTGAAAACACCAAAGCTGTGAAGACTAATGAAAATTTGGTCCAATGGCCCAATGTTCCCCCAAGTCAGTCAAACGAATGAGAGCACTCACCAACTTAATAAATGCTCATCTGAGAGATGAAGAAGAGTGCAAGATCTTTCCTCGGGAGATAGGAATGCAAGCCGCACGAGTACCTGGACATTCCAGATTGAGAACCTGCATGGCCTGATCCTCATCGCTGAAGTACAGCTTCTTCTTCATCACTAGCATTACGCCTTTTCATCATTGCTCGACTACAGCATAAAATATTGCAAGAAAAACAATGGAAGACTTTCCTCACTTGAAGGCTATCTTTGTTTGGTGATCCGTCCGGATTTAAAGTAAATTATCTTGAGTAGGGTACGTGTTTCAATTAATGCTTAGATAGTCTAAGTAACCCAAAATTAGGCCAAAAAAAAAAAATGTTGCATTGGCGTAACGGGTCACTGAAAAATAGGGTAGGTCGGTCGGGATCTTTTTTTTTTTTTTTTTTTTTTTTTTTCCTAATAAATCCCTCCCAAAATCTCCCCCGGCTCGAGTACCACCCTTTTTGTCGGCGGGTTCTGTCTGAAACACTTCCGGGTTTTTGCGATCGCGATCGCAATCAACAAGATACTTGAAAACGATAGCAAAACAACAAAAATAGCAATAAAATAGGGTCGGCAAAATTTTTCGATAGCAAAAAAACGTAGGGTCGGGCGGGTTACGCCAATGCAACATTTTTTTTTTTTTTTGGCCTTATTGTCCATTTCAGGTTGACAAACATTGACAGAAAAATGAAGACAAATCTTGATCCAATTGAATCAACTTGACTACTCAAGATAAGAGTCATTCTCTTTCAAAAATTGGAAATATGAATCTACCTGAAAAATCCACCACAACATAAGCCAGAGGAAGTGAGCTCAGATGCTAAAGAAAGACCAGACAGTGGAGAAAGCCCAGCTGGTGTTGGCTTAACAATAAAGGTGGCTGGCTTAAGATATAAGTCTTGAGTTTGAGCCCCTGTTCTGCAGTTGAATTAACACCAGGTGGGTTGACTCAGCCTGTGTCATCCTTCTGAGGTCGGCAAAATGAGTACCAGCTTGCTGGTAATGGGCACTGTATTCGCCGCACAGCTGTGCTTCCAAATATGATGCAATAAGAAGCCACAGGCTGCATTCAAAACAACAACAGTGGAGAAGACCCTCCAGGCGCCACCTTCGCGAAACATCAGTGGATGAAGCATTTACATCACAATGAATACGCAATGGATTTCAAACTTCCATCTCACAGGATCACAGTGTGAGCAGATAACTTACCAGCAATATCATTGTCTCTTTACTGAGACATGGATTGTTGTAAAGGATTTTCAACTTCTATCTCACAAGATTGCTGTTGTGAATAGAAGGTTCAACTCAACAAGTCCAAAAGGAATATTCATGGTTCAGGTATTGTGTATCTAAGAATGGAGTTTATTTTTCCTTCTGACACCGAATTCATGGTGACACCAGCACCTTTGTTTCTAAACAAGTGTGGGATTGGATTGGATTGGAAAGAAAATGTCACAACTCTCATCAAGAAATACATTAAATGATTTTGATTGTGAAGCTAGAGCTGACGGTTTCTGACTTCTTGTCGAAACAAAATGATATTCACAGCAAGTTGTCATCATCCCACACAATGCAAGTTGCATGGACTGCCACATATTTAAAAGCATATTCATATTATCATTCAAATTGGCAAGCAAAACATACCTGCATTGAGAGGATGAACTGAAGTAAAAAGCAACTTCATGGCACTCAATGTCTGAGCGAATGCTGATGCTGTGCAAAATATATACCTGAAGCAAGGTGAAATTATAAATAATAATAATAATAATTATTATAGTTTCTTTTATTGTGCATGGAAACGTGCCATTATTTATTTCCCAACATACGTTCGTCTCTGTGTATGAGTATTCTTTTAATGTACGTGAAAGTACATTGATGATTATTCATGTCGTTGTCCTGCAAGTGATAAATGTACAAGATCCTCAAAGAAATTTAGATCACTCGATTTACAATTTTTCTAAGGGCAGGATCAAGGCCAGTAGTGGCGCCGCACAGCTCAAATATTCAAAAGAATTGTGCACTAAGTGATAAAAGCACCAAATTTGGCACACTTGTAGAAAGACATATTATGAAGTGATTTGGATATTTGGCCACCACAGATTTAGCCTCTGAGGGCCGTGGCAGCCATTTTACAAAATGGCGGCCAGGTGACATTAAAATGGCTACCAGAGGAATTAAAATGGCGAGGGCTTCTACATTTGTGGAACAATTTCATCGTTTATGAGGTCTATGGATGCGCCTCACCGAGTACTACAAACGTATGGGAGCAGATTTTCGAAATTCGAAATTGTGAAGGGGGAAAACCCTTTTTTTGGGAAATTTTTCAAATCAGTGTGGCTTCTACGTTTATACTTCGGTGACAACTATCACTGTGCCTATATATGCGACTAATGAGGCTCTACAAAGTAGCAGTTAACGATTTTCACGTTTTTTTAAAGGGGGCGGGGGGGGAGAAAAATAGAAAAATCGCTCTGGGCCCTACTACATTTATGTTTTTTTTTTTTTAAAGAAAGTCCGCGCCACCACGTAAAGTCACCCAACTGGTTGGCCCCCCCACATGACAGCAGGAAGGCCTAACTATAGCTAAGCTGCCCGGGGGGGGGGGGGCGCTACTCCCTCAACTATCGGTTGGACTAAACTAGCTAACCTATAGTCAAACCTATAGCCCTACGGGTGACATAATTACATAACAAGCGTAAAATAAATGACAATGAAAAAGCGTGTAAGAATAAACATTCCTGGAAATATATCATCAACAACTTACTAAAATATGATCTAAAAATGACCAAACATCCACCCACCCCAAAACTTTTATTAAATTATTAAAAGTTAAATGCATGGTGTATTTACAAAAGAAATACAAAATAATTTACTCAAGAAATACAAAATTCCACATAATACATTTCAATGACACATGATGTTACAGTGATTTGATGAAAAACTCAAAATTAAAAGTAGAAATGTATAGTTCTGGGTGCACTCTCCCTCACACTGACACAGAGCAGTACATTCAAGTGCAGCCTTTTTGCACTTGCAATGATTCACACAACCCTTCTTACATTTACATGACAGCAGTTCACAGCAAGTTTGGGCTGCTTGTGGTAATCTTGTCCAGTGGGGCTCATGCAGCCCCTCCTCACTTGTGGTCCACCCCCAGCTGGTTGCCGGCGGCAGCTCTGGTGCAGGGAGCAACATCTGGCCCAATACATGACCTCTCTGGTAGGCTGCCCTCTTAACGTGCTCTTCCAGAGCTGCCTTGGTTGGAGGAATCAACTCCACATTGTTCTTCCTTGCGAAAAGTTTCTTGCGTGCCTTGTCAATGTCTGTGCATGGACTTGTTCTGTCATACAGGAGGATGACGAATCTCTCAATGGTGTGCATGACCTCTTCTGGTATGTCACTTGGTGCAGATGACAACTTCAACAGTGCTTCGGTCAACTCCGGCAACACATTCCAGACTGCTCACGCAGTCTTCTTCCGATGACTTGCAAAACTTGACACAGTGTCACACCCTATCAGAGAATGGAACATCGTAAGTGCTTGTGCTTTATCTGGCCCCAGTCCAGCTGCTATTTCATGGGCTGCCAGGTATCGGAACCCTTTTCCAGTTCCGAATGCAATCCACAGTTCATTTTCTGGCTGCAGATTCTGGATAACCGAGACAGCCAACACCACAACATCTGTGTCAACCGTTCTGATCATGATTTTGTTGTGGCCATGGTGGGCTGCATGAGATGCATTAAGCAGCATTCGACTGTCTGCTTCCTCGTGGGTACATGGGGCCAGCGAAGACAGCTCAGACAGTGGAGGCTTGCTGCAGACTTCTTCTCCATCAGTGACGACGAGTTGCTTGTCGTTGTGACCCATACCAGGTCCAGGCGTGATGAGGATTGAAGCCTTGTAGACATGTAAGGGATAAAGATCTCTTGTGCATACTCTCTGAAGTTCTTGCATTCAGTAGGCTTTAGCATCTGCACAATGGCTGCTCCATCAATGACTATACTGGTGCTGGTAGGAGCCTCTGACCTTGCATCTGAGATCTCTTCAAAGCATGTGAGTAGGTCGCTTTTTGTACCTAAGCGGAGACTCCATCCATCAGACAGTGCTGGAGGGCATGCCTGATTTTCATGGCGAAATAACTCGTCCAGGTTTCCATCCCTCGTCTGACAGCTGATGTAGAGCCGTGAGAAGAGTTGAACATTGTTTCTGAGGCAAGTGAGCTTATGCTTCTCCTTGCTCACGTTCCTTCTTGGTTGAGCCTTGAGCACTTTGAGCTTATTTTGGTGAATTGTGTCAGCAACTGGCTTGGTTCTTTCAACAAGGCCATTCCCGGAGAAAGCCTGGAACTGCTTTTGGCCAATCTCCCTTACCTTTCTGACTGCCTCAATTGCAGGAGAACCAACAATTTCTTTGGTATCAAGAGCAACGAGATCTGGGCTGTCTTCCTCAAAGGGGTTCCCGAGGTCTTCCATGACTTTGACTAGTGACCGGACATCTTCAGTGAATGAGGCTTGGACACTGGTCGTCTGGTCATGGTGGCGTATGTTGTCTTCTCTTCCAGAGTGCTGGCTTCCATGTTGAAACTCCTCTCTGACCCTCGCCACTTCCGGCCCAGCGATCATCCAATGCCTTAAAGCAGCTGGGTTATCAGTGAGGCCAATTTCCCCACCATCTCCTTTGATGCAGGCATTGTTCTGCTCGTGTGCCTGGTCTATTGGGATTGATGAGAAGATCTTCTTTGTCTTTTGTACCGTGAAGCTACCTTCTCAAAACTTTCTGGCTACTTATGGGTGCCTTTCAGGAAGTTCAGTCATGTCCTTCAAGTGAACTGGAATCCACCTGGCATAGTTCATGTGGTCCATGGCATGGAACCAACAGGCCAATTCTGTCAGGGCATCAAGATACATAGTGAACGATGCTTGTCACAGAGAACACACATACACATTCAACAACAACTCCAATTGCAACAAAATTGACCAGTACTGGAACTGGGGAATTTCCTCTCCTCTCTGATAGCACCAATCTTCAAAAGAAAGCTGATGTTCTCCGTCATTATCTTCTCTCTTGCAATAATGGTCATAGGCTCGATGTTGCAGGATGTGCAGTGCAGCAGCAGAAACCTGATGGGCTCTCCTTGTGCGGGTGACATGAGATGCCCGCAGGAAAGACTCGGCTGTTCCAGGTGTGGTAATCTCGGCTTGCACCAGTGTCTGCACCCACCCACTACCATACAGCCAGTCTCCCAGTGTTTTGAGGGCAACCATCTTGATATGGAGACCACCAAACAGCATGACAACCTTATCTTCACCATATTTCTTTTGCCACTTCCACTGAATTTGCTTTGCCAAGGCAAATAGTGGCTGATCGAATGTGACCACTGGTGTTTGTCCTGGATTCAGATGTTCAACAGCAGTCTTCACGACATCTATGGAGTGGCGGATCATGGCCACTGTGTGGGCACTGTCCTGGAACATGGGAAGCAGGGCGGTGGGGCACATTGGTCTAACTTCTGGTGGCTGGCGGCTGGCATGGAAAGCGGCCCAATATATATTCTCGCCTCCTCATCATTTCCGTCTACGACCTGCCTTGCATTGTGTAGCCAGAGATATTCTTCGTCAGTATGCTTTTTAGCCTCTCTGTCAAGTGACATCACCCTAGCAGCAGGGACAGGCACATTCTTGACAATGCTGGTTACAGGAGGCACGTCAGTGCAGCACTGTGGCAGCTGGCGGATGAACGTGCTTGCATCCCCAGATCCTCCAGTTACGACTATGGTTTGATCCACACTTTCTCCCATAAAACTGGGATGTTGGATCAGTGAGATAGCTGTGCCATGGAAGGAGGACTTTGCTGTTGTTGAACTCGGATTGTGATCTATATTGTCTACTGCAGCAGTAGTAAAAACTTTTCCACCCATCCTGCGCGGGCAGACAACTTGCTCCAAGTGAAACTGCTCGCAGACACAGTTCCCCATCTGCGCTGTGAGGCGGAGGACACGATCATATGAGATGCTCATGCCAACGTGTGCCAGCCGATCCACCAGTTTCTTCTTGCGCGTGTGGGCGTGTAACATCATCCCCACATATATTGGAAGAGGCGTTTCTTGTGCAGGGCTGTGCCGTACAGTGGAGGATGGTGAGGTGCTTTGCATACGCTTTTGTTTTACGCTGTTGAACTTCACAATTTGAGCAATGGTAACTGCTGCATTGCTTATGTCTGTCATCTGGTCCTTGATGCTGATCAAGGGTTCCTCTAACACCATGCTGAGCAGGCCAAGCAGCATTTGTGGCACAGACCCTTTCTGGCATCCTTCAGGGAACCCAATGAAAGGCTTGGCTTCTCCAAACATGTGGCGGCGCATGACTTTTGCAGCACGTGCAAGATGGATAGCATCATTGTCGCTGTCCATTTCACAAGCTTTAGCAATAGCATCGCCAACATCTTCTCGAAATGCCAACAGGATGTCTCTTCCCTTGCTGTGTGATTGCATGTCAGGCAACTGGGCAAGGAGTCTCTGCTTGACGTGTGGAATGTACCCTTGTGCTGCTCCTGACGCCGAGCTGTTCAATTCTTGACTGGTATAGTTGAGCCAGTTCTGCTCACTTGAACACTGGCGCCGTCTCTCCATCCTGTCTGATCTCTTCAATAAAGAGCACAAGTTCAGCAAGAGCTACTCTTGACAGCTCTTTCTCTGGTTCAGTTTCTCCTGGCGCTTCAGAAGATCGGGCCGCTCTGGCACGATTATATAACCCTGACAAGCATTTGGCATGGTACTTAGCTTCCAGGGCCACCATGTCCCCAGCACTGAGTTTGCCAAGTAGGGCACTGTCTTCAAGGAGGGTCGCACAGTCCCTCACGTGCCTGTCAATTGTGAAGGTCGCTGCCTCATGAAGCCGTTCTGAGCCTGCAGATTGTTCACAGAAGAAACAGGAGGGGGGCCTTGACTTATCTGTGCTCGATGAGAGGGACCTGGTGGGCTTGCATGCATCAGTATTATGGCTGTCATCAGCAGTTACACGCATTCGCTTTTCGGCTCTCTGTACTTTTGTCCTGTTATATTTCAGTCGACAGGTTTCATGATAACCAGCACTGTTCGCAACCATAGCTGCTTCAATTCCGTGACCTTCGTCAAGCCGGCGTAACTGAAGCGTACGTGGAAGCTCCTTTGTTCATTGAATCTGATCAGATTTTCGGCCAGGGAACTGTAGCCGCTCCCGACATCTGTTCACTTGGACTGTGAAGAATGAGTCGGTGTCTCTTTCGTGTCGTCTTGACAGATGATACACAGGTTCCAGTTCGTTGTTGGTGGATGTGATGACGTTGAGACAGGTCGCTCTGAGTCGACCAACTTGAAGCTCTTGGACATGGCTGCTATTAAGCGACGACCACCATGACCAACCTGCAATGACAAATCAATATATTACAGTCCATGTTACGACGATACGAGCATATTATACAAAATTTTAATTATTTCCCCAAAAAAGGTTCCCCCCCCCCCCCCCCCCCTTCACAATTTCGAATTTCGAAAATCTGCTCCCATACGTTTGTAGTACTCAGTGAGTCGCATCCATAGACCCCATAAACGATGAAATCGTTCCACAAATGTAGAAGCCTGAGCCATTTTAATTCCTCTGGTAGCCATTTTAATGTCGACTTGCCGCCATTTTGTAAAATCGCTTACACGGCCCTCAGAGGCTAAATCTGTGGTGGCCAAATATCCAAATCGCTTCATAATATGTCTTTCTACAAGTGTGCCAAATTTGGTGCTTTTATCACTAAATGCACATTAGGATAGCTATGCTGCCCCACTACAGACAGAATTTTCTCGAGTGAGAAGGACACCGAGTCTGATAGACAGTGGATACCAGGGGATGAGAAGGGGACAAGGCAGGATGGGTTGGGTACGAGATTTGGAGGGAACAACTGCTTCACCGGCTGACTGGTTCAGCTGCCCCAAACCAGATCACGGGTATATTCACTTCAATACTGTACCAGTGGCACACCAGAGCCAACTGATGCATTCCGCTATCAGTGCCACACATCTAATCATTAATTAACGTTCAAGCGGAGCCAGTAAGTCACGTGGAACAGTCTTGTCATGGGGTGGATCGCCTATAACTAATTTGTCCTTCAACTGATTTGCCTAATTGCAAGAACAATCACTAAATTCGAATTCACACCAAGACGGGGTATATCTAATATTAAATGGCTTACGGTGGATGGGAATGCAAGAAAGAATCAACAAAACCCCTTGCCCACTCCCGAACAAATGTGCCCACAATCAATGAACGATCAGAAGAGCTTTAATTTTCCGATGCCTTATGGGGCCCAATCATTCCACTGGAAATGGCATATTGAGGGCTGAGATTGGAAATACCTGAGCTGTGCCGCGAGATGCAGTGTGGAACCGAAGCAAGTGGCAGCTCAGAGACATCCTTGCAACAGCTGTGGTCCACCTGTGAAGAGGAGGACAGGTGTGGCTGGCAGGGTGGAGGCGTGGATCTCGTTTGTCAGCCTTTTTGTGGCTCTTTCCTCTCAGAAGTGTCTGCGTATCTGCTCACTTATGCCTGGTGGACCCGCCTTGATAATATCCATCCCCCACCTCATGTCATAATGTGCCACTCCCCTCTAAGCTCACTCACCATTGTGCCAACGACCAATCTGGGGGTTGGACGATGTTTCACCCTGATAGTGCGGGTGTTGTGGCAGCAGTTATGGCTATGGAGTCCCTTCTCCCACCTTTACTGCTGCTTCTTGACCTATCCAAGTGCCAAAAAGGAGATAAAAGACAGATTACGAAGGGTAGAACATTAAATAGAGGCTCAAATGGATGGTGTTTTTTTAGATACACACATGAGAGAAGGTGGATATCATCTGTCTATAAATAAAGCGATGCATATCGAATATCATGATTAATTATCTCACGCTTACTCTGTTACATCTATGATGGGAATAACTACACTATGCTGTGCAATGTCTTATCCCATATAAATCATTTTCCATGACATCACCCCTACCTTCCTTCTTGAGTCTGTACCGAGTCTGCATCCAGAAAGCGGTGGGGTTGGAAAGTGTGGGGGGGGGGGGATGTAAGACCTGAATCCACTTACCGAATAGTCTAAAATCAAATCAAACCCAACCATAGACTAAAAACCCACATGCAGAAATAAAAAAAAACAAGTGGTCATCTTTAATCTAATGCATTGCTCCACTTACCTGACACATTCATCCACGAGGGCATGCACTTACATAAACTTATTCAGATGCAATTTTCAACAAAATGCATATGGTTGTGGTGAGGTTGAGTGCACCAGAAGAGTCTCCTCTTCTTGCCCTGGTGAGTCCATGAAGTTTATTGTTCTGATCCTCCTTTCTCGGTGGCGTCTCCCTTCCCCAACCTGTCAGGGCCCTGGGTTTCGGCACAACAAGTGTCTTCGATGACCAAATGGCCTCTCCACAACTGCAGTTTGTGTGGCCTTCAAGGCTCAACAACAAAATTGCTCCAAAGGTCCCAAGTGGCTTTTAAATGGGTATTTGGCCTTCTTGGGCCACAGCAACAAAAGCAAATGGCCCTTGTGGCCCAACTAGAAAAGAAAGAAACTTGGCCCACGTGGCCTTGTCAGAGTGTGGGTCTTCAGGCCTTTATGGTCCATGAACAGTGGCACAGAAGATGGCAAACACTGGTAGGTGGCATGACTGGCAAAACTGGCAAGCTCGACTGGCAGGCAGCATGACTGGCCAAGCAGTTGAGTGGCAAATTATATGAGCCGGCAGATGGTCTTGGTCATGGTAGCAGGAGCGTGCGGTGGTAGCTGGTGAGATGGCCAGCTTCAACACGAGCCTACACTACCCTGAATGCCCCTCTAATCCCTCTATCCTATGAAAGCCCCTGCTTCCTCTAAATCCCTCAAGTTAAAATTGGGATCCCCCCTCTGGGGCCCAGGGCCTGCTCCAGGTCAGTGTGTACCCAGTGCTGGGGTGTCCTGTCAAATACCCACACCCAATGAGCCATAACCCCAGCCTGTCAATTTCACTTTTGCACCTTTGCAAAAAAAAAAAAAAAAAACTTTCCATAATCACTGGCAACAATGGAATGCTATCCACGTTCCAAAAGAGCTGAATTCCCTATATCTACCGAACTTTAAGTGAGGGTTCTTCTCCACAGGAGGATAGGGTTGCTTTCTCTTCACAATTGGATCCTCTTCACACCATTCAACCAATATTGATGACAAAAACATTTGGCTCACGCATCTCATTCTCCTCATCAACTCTTTGTTTATTCCTCACTCATTCCGAATCATTTCAGGCCGAGAACAGGAAGAAGAAAGGAAACTATCCTCGCGGTCTGCCAATTAAGGAAAAATAATTCCCCTGTCAATTTAAAATTACATCTCAATTTCACTTCTAACTCCAACTGTCCCCATCAAACTGCTCTATTTACGTTCGTTGCCGATGTTGATGTTCCCCTCCTGGACACTGTACATTCCCGAGGGAGAACCCATTCCTCGGCTGCCATGCCCAATACTCGTGCTGCGGGACCTCCCTGGGATCCACATGGGATCCCTCACAGAGATCCCGCAGCCACGTCACCACTCCCACTTTGGTCACGTGCACCGCACAAGCCTCTGCACATGCTGCCTTGGCTACCATGCGCTCTCATTGGGCCCCCCACATGACCCCTCTCTAATGGTCCCTATTCCCCCACCCTTTCACCAATACTTGTGGGTGTGGGGGAACTATGCAAATTTACCTTGCATATATCTCCCTCCAATTCTGTAGGGCTCACTGGGGATTCGTTTTACCCCACAATTTACTTACTGGCCCCATCCTTCTCTCAAAGGCTTTCTGGGACCGTGAAATGTGCCGAAACGGTATCGTTTCCTTGCAAAACTAGTTTTGAGGGAAGGAAGCTGAAAATTCCAATTTATTTATTTATCGTTTTACATCCACATCCTGAGCATGAATGCCACCCATGCAGATTTTTCAATAGATTAATGAAGTATTTGCATTTTGAGATCACATGACGAATGCACAGCTTTAGACTTGAATTTTTAATTTTCTACAATTATAACAGTGAAGTTAAAAACAGCAATCTTCAATAAAAACTATCATAACTGTCAATGTGTGTTCATTGTGTTTCAGTTCCCATCAATGTGTGAAAAAATGAAGATTACAGTGTTTGATAGGTAAGTTGGTTCTGCATTTTGTTTTTGTGAATATCTCACCGAGTTGTATTACATTCATCATATTCAAAGGATAATAAAGTGGGGAAAAAATGCATGAATTTCACAATTGTGCTTGAAGTTGGTCTCAAACATGAAAACTCTCCTTATTAAAAATGTCTTACGAGAAAAGACCATATTTTTATCATTTAATTGTCACAGCAGGCTAGTCTTTTGGAGAGCCTCCAATAATTCTGGAAATAGTTCAGCAAAAAGGACTGAACTGCATGCTGCCATGGCATTTTATTAAGCTCCTAAAATGCAATTCAT
>BROF01003541.1:120134-148665 GCA_024346535.1 Eptatretus burgeri | reverse complement strand
TATATATATATATATATATATATATATATATAATTTCAAGTGAATCGCATGAAAATAAAACAACTTATTGACATCAAATTGACACCCTTTGACCTATTGACATCAAAACCAATAGGCTTCCAGCTTTTCACTCTCTCCACTCGGTGGTGAAGTTTTGTGAAGATCCGAGGAAAAATGTGACCTGTTTGTGATTGACATGCAAACAAACAGACAGACCGTCAGAATAACAGACCAGACCAAAAAATACATTGTGCAGCACTTGCAAATGTTCAATTTCACAAGTAACAAACAGGAGTGAAAAGATTTCCTCAACTACCTTCGGTGGAAGAGGTAATAAAGATCAAAAGACATTGTCGTCCATGTATTATATCTTTATAAAATTGCAGGAGTGAGTGTCTGTCCCTCCCTGAACTACTTCCTCACTTTTGAGGCTAGCCCCACCAAACTTTCTGTTGAACTCTTTTGGGTCGCAGCCGGTGTCCTAAGCTGGGTGGGAGGTTTTATATATTTCTCAATATACAGTAATTGTGATTTTGAGTTTCGACCCATCTGAAGCTGCGCTCTCTCTGCATGTAAACACATTCACAGGTTTGCCATTCGCAGTTTTTTTTTTTGGTATGGTTTGGCGTTCGTCGCTTTTTTTGCCTAAGTCATTCACGAACCGGCTGTTCATGCTTGACGTTTGACTGAACGTGGCACAGGAATGTGGAGTTTATTGGTTCATGGTTTGGCATTCGCCGTTTCCGCATTGTTTGTTTGTTTTTGGGTTCCCACCCATGCGTAGCACAGCTACCTCGCTAGAATTGAATAAATACAAACAAGCTCTGCTTGTAGCTGAAAAGCTTTATCGCAGCAGCATTGCAAGTTGTCATCAAAATACTGCAACCAATTAATCAGATGCTCATGATGTTAGAAAATCAAAGAAACTGCCGAAGAGGACTCCGTCTGGGCTAATATTGAACATCCAAAAATGAGGGTTGACCAAATGCACACAAACCTTGTCGTCAAAAAAACACAAGAACAGCGAAGATGTAATTGACTGTATGAGTAAGTAATCATCCCTGCTATACAATCTTTTTTTTTCCTTCCAGCACAATCATTTTCCTTCTTCGTGTAAAGTTTATCAGCATTTCTCAGAGATGTTTCATCACCGCTGTTTGCCACTTACTCTAACCTCTACTGAAATTCTTCGTCATTTTGTTGTCACGGTGACGTCTTTCTTATTTTTTCTTTTTGTAACATTCTTTTTATTGATTCTTTTTGTGAAAACATTATTTATCGATTTTGAATCTTTCGCAATGTGATACGTTTTCCACATTTTGTTTTGAGTTTGCCAATTTTGCATTGTTACAATCCTTCAATTTTGACAATTGTGTTGCTTTTTTCTTCTTCTTCTTCCTCCTTTCGCAAGTGTGCTTAGAAGTGCATAAGCATAATTTGATGAAAACATAGGGTTGGCAGGATGGACTCGTGGTATGCACATTTGCCTTTGAGCCGTCTAGCCTGGGTTTGAATCCAGACCCAGCTATACCCAGCTATAAACTGTCATCCTGGTGTTTCACAGGTCAGTTGATGCATCAATGTGTGTGCCCTCCTTCAGATGGATGTTAAAAACTGGGCGTCCTGTCTGCCAGCATTGGGTAGTAGACATTGAAGAACCCATGGTGTCCCTTGCGAAGAGTCAGCAAGCTATTGCTGGCACCCTGGTCAAATTCCTGCATAGCAGTGCCCTCATCCAATGTTGTTACTCACAGCCATGTGCCACATTCAAGAGAAGACGAAGAAGAAGAACAATAAGAAGATTAAATCATCTCATTGACAGTCATTTATTTTGCAAAAATTGATCAGTACAATATTGATTCTTCTTCATGAGTTCAGTCGATTGCACGCATTTAGTGGATAAATAAATTCTACAACTTAAGCAGGTTGTTGAGCTAATCTTACAACTACTGCCTCACTGTGTATATATAATATATATATATATATATATATATAGATTCTGTGCCGTTTAATAATAGATATGAAGTCTGATTTTCGGGAAGTCTCATCTGTGACTCCAAACAGCCATCTTGGGGCACATTCTTCATTCTGAAGAGAGTTTATCAACATCGGACAGTCAAATCTACTCAGATGAGGCATGGGTGTGTCGATATCGGTTTAAAGACCAGTCTGTATTGAGGAGTCCAGTTTCGTGTTTGAGTGAGTAAACATTTGTTGATGGGTAATGCATTGGTGGATCGCCCTCATTGTTGTACATTGGACTACCATCGCTTCTCAATGGAGATTTGCAAACCGTGCAATGAGGTAGTGACCTTTTCAGGATTAATTCTAGCCTTGAGGTGTTCAGGACTTGGCTTGAGCACCCTCACACTCTGTTAACAGCATGGGCATGAGTTGTTGTTATGTCAAAGAGTACAGGCACTTATCAAAAATAACTGAAAATGAGAATTAACTTGAGGACACTTAATGCTAGTTTCAGATATTTGAACAAAAAGTGCATCATGTTTTTCACTGACATCAATACGACACTGCTGCTCACTATTGGGATAACGATAACACACTTGCAGTTCGAATTAGGAAGATTTTGTGTATTGAACAATAATCTTTGGAATACTATTTGTCGTGAACAAGATTTTCAATGTAACCACCAATTTGTTCATGCACTTCCTCCAACCAATGGATTTATTGTGAACTCTGCAACACAAGTCCTTATCTATCGAGTTGTACAATATCTGCAACTTTTCACACATGAGATGTGACATTTGGGGAAAGAGCTGACTTTTCAAATGACCATGCAGAAAATATTTCGTAAGTGGACCATGTGATTGGATATTGATTCCTGCATGGAAATTTGAGAAAACTTACATGATCTTCAAAAGTTTTGGAAAGAAATTTAAGGACAACTCTCTTATCATGAACAGTTTCATTATGATGCAATCTGCATAAATTAATTGTGTCCCCATGTCTAACCTTTATTTCATAAATGCAGAAAATAGTCATTGCGAAGCCCTATAAGATACCAGACTGTATTAACCGTCCTTTTGATGAATTATGTTCTGTTGCTCGATAACCTTTTGTTACCAGGGTCAAAAACACACCAATCAGTTTTTCCACAAGATCCGATCTTGATATATGATGCGAGATATGGTGCCAGTGATCACTGCCTACCTGCTTGAAAAGAAACGTAAACCATAATTTCAATGGCTACCCTGTACATTGCTTTAGCCACTATGGTGGTGTTCTGAAAATGAACCACTGAGCTGATGCAGAGTAAGCTATACTTGCCTCGGCTACTGAAGGAGGATGAAGGTTATGTTTTCACTCATGTCTGTTTGTTTGTTTGTTACTTGGCAAAAACATTTATTTATTTTTGACAAGTGTGTTGATCGCCACCGTTTGTTTGGTTGTGTGTTTGTTTATGTGTTTGTTTGTTTGTGTGTTTGTTTTTCTGTCCGCTCGCCTCCAGCTCAAACCGCTCAACCGATCATTCTGAATTTTTTTGGATATTAATGTCACCGACACTGCGATGGTCCCACATTGAAGTTTTGTAAAATTTGGTCGACCAAAAGGGTCAACATTGGTCGATTTCAGACAAATTTTCTAAAATCTTCAAATTTCATCCGATTGCTTTGAAATTTGAACAGGTATCAGGTCAATGAATTCAACCACCTATTACATTTGAGGTGAACATAGGTCAAAATGTCAACATGGGGCACTTCTAAAATTGTCAATTTTCATCTGAGTGACTTGAAATTTTAACAGGATTTTCATATCAGCTCACTGAATATAAACACCAATTATTTTTGAGGTCAGCACATGGCAAAAGGTCAACATAGGCCAATGGTCAACAGCTTAGGATCACTTTCTAAAAGCCTCAATTTGCACACAATTGACTTGAAATTTGAACAGGATTTGCATCTCAGGTCAATTAATTCAACCACCCATTCATGTTAAGGTCAAAAGGTCAACACAGGCCTGATTTCTAAAATTGATAGGGCCAAAACTATATATGTATGTATATATATATATATATACATATATATATATATATATATATATATATATATATATATATATATATATATATATATATATATATATATATATATATATATATATCACAATACGTATCTCAAAATGTTGTGGACGAGTTATGACAAAACTAGGTGGATGAGTCGGTTAGGTGGCAAGAACAAGCGGATTGGATTTTGGTTCTGATCCAGCCCATCGGTGTGATACAAAAAGTTTGTCCCAACTCACCAAAATTAAGTTTGGCGAGTGGCTTGACTCACCCTCACCCAATTCACATGCTTGCTGTTATTTCTGACCAGAGAAAAGATTGAAGATAAATTAAATTGCTGAATATATTGTTGGATTTATGTGGAGGGGGTAATAGTAATGTTAAGGGTTTAAATGCTGGTGTATTTGTGTAGCTTTAGAGCTTCCACCATGTCTTTGAGTGCGTTAGGGTAAGGGGTTCTTAGTGTTGCCCACAAGGAGATGGGCATTGTTCAATTTAGAAAAAGATAAATCAATTTGTCCCATTTATTTCTTCTTCTCTGTGGAACAAGTTCCAAATGGGGGGGGGGGATGACTCCTCCATGCGGCTGTTTGTCAGCACTCGGGAGACAGTCATTGGCACTCAGGTGGCAGCTCGTTGGTGAGGCTGGAATTTGTTAATACCCTAGTGGTTGAGACTCATGGTGGGGCTTAAGCGCATGGGTTTCTAAGGGGCTCAGACTATGAATGGTGAAACCTCTGGGCCTCAATGGTGGAAATTCTGGGGGTGGAGACCCTTGTGGCCAGTCATTGGTGAGCCTCGGGGCGGAGGGAGGGTGGATTTTGGGAGTAGGGGTTGCACATGTGGTGGAGCAGTGGTTGGTTGAAGAACAAATGCCCCAACAGAGAAGGTGCTCAATCCATCAGTCAGTTAGTCTGCTGCTGAACTAGCTCATGCTGTCTGTCTTGGACCCACAAACGCACTGCACTATCTCACCACTGGCTCACCCTGACTCTCATGCCCACTGTCTGGCTCCCACTCTTGACCTTGCAGAGATGAGGCAGCACTATCCTCCTGCTCCAGCTGTTCTGCACTGGCTACATATCCTCATCACGTATATTTCCCTCTATCTTGCCAGGTTCTTGTAGGAATGCTTGAGTGTGTGTAGTGGCTAAGGAGAAGAGAGGTGGTCATCTTGTGTTTTTGTGTTCGGGATTTGTGGTTACCATGTCTTGTGCAATAAAATATTTATTAATCTCTTCAGGAACAGCCTGTCCTGTGTTGCCGCCATTTTGTCATGCCTCCGACCGGTTTAATTTGGGATCCCTGGAGGGTTGAATTTATGGTAATCCTGCTTTATTACCGGTGCAGTAATAGGCCCCCTCAGGATCACAGGCCAGCGATAACCGCTCAATGCTGACTTGTGAAAAACAGTGATAGTTTGGCTATCCTTGAAGGCTTGGTTTCAGAATGCTATGGTAACTGCTCGGGTGTGGTTGTGTTTCTTCGTGTCGGGAGGTTGCCACCCATGCAGCATTATCCTTGTTTTAGCCAAATAGATAGATTCCTCATTGCTTTTAAATACATTAACTGTTTATGGTGTTATTCTCAACCTTCCTTTAATTTGACAAATAACACAACTCTTTGGCACGACAGAGAATGCAAATTGGCTCTCCTCTGAACTCTGGTATAGGAACCAGGCACTTCAGGAGAAAAAAAACAAGATTTACTGTTCATGAGATCTTGATACTTAGAGCATCCCAGGGTATTTGGCTTGGGCCTCAGGCAACAAGTCAACAATTTAAATCGTGCTCAATGGGTATATGTGCACCTATGAAGAATGGAAGTTCAGACATCTTTGCCTTTTGATTTATGTGACTGAAAAGTTTGGAAATTATTGCTCCACTGGCAAAGGTACCTGGCGTCGCCGGGGCCCACCTCCCACCCCTTCCCCTCCCTCATCCCACCTCCACACTTCCCCTCGTTCCCTCTTCCCACAAGGGAATTTTTGCAGGGTGTATATTTGGAGAAGTTATATGAGGTGGTAACCTTTTTTTTTTCTACAAACTATTCCTTCACCCATCAGAGTTATGTTGTTAGATGAGCAGTAACATTACCTTTTAAATCAATGTATAGATTGTGTTTGTACTATTTTCGGTTTTTGAATAATTATTAGTGATTATCGCATTTGAGAGGTCATGCGTGACTCCTTCTTCGCTGAACTAAACAATCATTGTAACATCCTAATGAAGTTATTTTTCGCATCTGATATCATATTTGATGATCGGAGCACACCATCTCACCAGTTATATCGCCATCCGGGTTGAAATCCGAAAAAAATGTTGGCTTTTTATAAGGCATTGTATATATGGATTGACCCTCGGAGATGGTGACAGGTGGTGGGACGTATGCGCTTGTGAGATATGAATTGTGAGAAAATGATTGTTTTAAACTCCTAGTAAGTTGCATCATGGGGAAAAAATGTGATCCTACACTCGAATAAAGTTTTTTTTCGCAATTAATCTTGAGATCTCAGGGGAATAAGGAAAATTGCATTGCTCCAAGCTCCTAATTTGGAAACTATAGCACCTAAAAAAGGTACGCACACAGCGGTTCATAGGTATGACGATCAGGCATTCGATGATATGAGTGAGGAAAGTGAAAAAACAAATTTTGAGTGCTTCATCGTACAGAAACTGTTGCGACCTGTTTCAAGTCGAGGCATTGTTGAGCAGGCTGAAACAAAATGGCAGCTTAATACCCCTGTGAGGTGACAGCGGGCCGACCGAGATGGCATACCATCTTGGTCAGTCTGCTGTCACCTCGCAGGGGTCTATGTTTTTTTTTTAATGATGAGCACCCCATTAATATAGCCTGCTATTGGCCGAGTGGTTGGGGTGGCTGGCTTGGGATCTTCGGGTCCTGAGCTTGAGTCCCGTTGGCTGCTGAATTAACACAGGTGGGGTTGACTCAGCCTGTCATCCTTTCTCGGTCGGCAAAATGAACACCAGTGTAATAGTGGAGGGGCACAGAATCAGCGGCACAGCTGCGCTTCAAATAAATGATAGCTACCCGTCAGTCAAACTTCCATACGCAAGAACAGAACCCCATTAATTATCTTCAAAAGGGGTATTGCAATTAACCCAAAACACCCAATTTTCAGTCTTGCACTTTCTTGGAGTGTCATTAGTGTGCATGCAAAGTTTCAGGCTGATAGGTTTCATGGTTTTAGAGTTATGGAGGAAACGCACACATAAACACACATACACTATTAAGGGAGAGATTTAACCAATCACATTTGGCAGAGAATGTCAAGAAATACAGTGTGTAGCTGCCATAGAACAAGTGAATCTTCTCATGCCATCGTAACTATCCTACCAGTAATGAAAATTTCCAAGACCACAGCACCATTCATCGAAGCAACATACACTGCATGACTAAAAGTATGTGGACACCTGCTCATTCAACATCTCATTCTAAAATTGTGGGCATTAATATGGAGTTGGTCCCCCCTGCTATAACAGCCTCCATTCTTCTGGGAAGGCTTTCCACAAGATATTGGAACATTGCTGCGGGGATTTGCTTCCATTCAGCCACAAGAGCATTAGTGAGGTCGGGTACTGATGTTGGGCGATTAGATCAGGCTCACAGTCGGCGTTCCATTTCATACCAAAGGTGTTCAATGGGTGTGTGGTCAAGGCTCTGTGCAGGCCAGTCAAGTTCTTCCACACCGATCTCGACAAACCATTTCTGTACGGACCTCACTTTGTGCATGGGGGCATTGTCATGCTGAAACAAGAAAGGGCCTTCCCCAAACTGTTGCCACAATGTTTGAAGCACAGAATCGTCTTGAATGTCATTGTATGCTGCAGTATTAAGATTTCCCTTCATTGTAACTAGGGGGCCAAGCTCGAACCATGAAAAACATCCCCAGACCATTATTCCTCCTCCACTAAACTTTACAGTTGGCACGATGCATTCGGGCAGGTAGCGTTCTCCTGGCATTTGCCAAACACAGATTTGGCCGTCGGACTGCCAGATGGTGAAGCGTGATTTATCACTCCAGAAAACGCGTTTCCACTGCTCCAGTGTCCAATGGTGGTGAGCCTTACACCCTAACAGCTGACGCTTGGCATTGTGCATGGCGATTTTAGGCTTGTGTTCGGCTGCTCGGCCATGGAAACCCATTTCATGAAGCTCTCGACGAACAGTGCTCGTGCTCACGTTGCTTCCAGAGTCAGTTTGGAACTCGGTAGTGAATGTTGCAACCAACAACAGATGATGTTTCTGCGCTACGTGCTTCAGCACTCGGCAGTCCCGTTCTGTGAGTTTGTGTGGCCTACCACTTCACGGCTGAGCTGTTGTTGCTCTGAGACGTTTCCACTTCACAATAACAGCACTTACAGTTAACCAGGGAAGTTCTAGCAGGGCAGAATTTTGATGAACTGACTTGTTCGAAAGGTGGCATACTATTACGGTGCCACGTTGAAAGTCACTGAGCTCTTCAGTATGGCCCATTCTCCTGCCAATGTTTGTCCATGGAGACTGCATGGCTGTGTGCTTGATTTTATACACCTGTTAGCAATGGGTATGGTTGAAATAGCCGAATCCACTCATTCGAAAGGGTGTCCGCATACTCTTGGCCACGTAGTGTATGATGCATGATCATAATTGGGATAAACACCCAACCTGGTTATTGTCCACCACAATACCGAGACCTCAAACATTTTGAATATTTGCGGAGACGTAACGTTCTAGTGTAAGATCACATCATTCGTCGCCATAAACTTTATAATAAACAGAAACTGTTTGCTTGAGAAACAGAAAAGTCATCGTCGGCAACCTGCATCGTCAAATTAAACAATGCATAACACAAGTTGTTTGTTTATAGCGTGAGAAACTCTTTCAAGATTATGAATTCACTGATTTGCAAGTTCTTACTTTATCACCCCAAACGATGACTTGTTACCGATTGTTAACTACATCTGTGATACGTGAGTATGAATTAAATACACTTTCTGGCCTCATGACAAAGTGCCATGCTATGACAAAGCACAGAACAACACCTCATAATAAATAACTCTAAACAGACTTTTGACAATGATTCACAAGTATGAAAATAGGTTTCATCTGTTGGAACAGGCACAGATTGAAAGAAACAAAAAGGAACTGAAAGAGACAAACAGCAACAAATAACTTTAAAAACGTTTTGATTGAGTTCTTATCTCATTCAGAATTGTTAATGTCAGAAGGTAAGATGGCACATTGCCGAGGAACTTCAGGGCAGGTTAAAGCATTCACTCCGATCAGTCTGGGAAAGTTGGTGGTTCAACACCCTGCTGGGTCATACCAAAGACTTTAATAATGGTACGTGCTGCTTCCTTGCTTGATGCTCAGCATTTAAGAGGATAGAGCATGGGCAAACAAAGCTGGGAAGGAAATGACAAACCATCCAGTATAACCCATGCCAAGAAACTGCTTCGGCATTACCAACACTCTGCAGATTATTGCACATCAGAATCAAAAAAATCATCAAGGAACATGTACACGGATCTTATGTGGAACAAATGGGTACAGGGTATGCAAACACATTGTAAACAATGACCAACTGGGCTTCCCCATTGTCTCGGGTCGCTCACCTCTACATTTGATTTTTCATTTATTTATTTTCTTCTTTTTTTCCCATTTATTTATATTTTCATTTACGGATGCATTCCGACGGTTCTGTGATTTTCTCCTGGTGTATCGGCTTCGATTTCCATCAGCATGCAAAATTACAGCTTTCTACATCACCAAGAAGGTACCGATCTTTAATATCAGTCAGTGGGTCAGTGAGTCAGTGAGAGGTGAGGATGAACTTTATATATTAGATGCTAGCAAATACAACATGTCGCTTCACTGATGGGGACAATAATAAGTGGGGGGGGAGGAAGGAGGGAGAGAGAGGAGGCAGGTGTGGGGTGACAGGGGGGAGGGGAGGAAGAAAGCATGAAGAAGAAGGGGAGCTGGGGGTGGGAGGTGGGGAGAGCGACACCTCACCAAACATTGATATTCAATGCGGGAGGGAGAGGTGCATGAGAGAGAGAGACAGAGACAGAGACAGAGACAAGAGAGACACACACACAGTGAGAGAGTGACAGAGGTGTGGGAGGAGAGTGCTGCATTTTATTAGGAGGGGGAGTGGGGAGGGGACAGAGTGAGAGAGAAGGATGGGGGGGGCGAGGAGGAAAAAAAAGACAGGTGAAAGATGGAGGTGGGGTTAGCAAAGAGAATGAAATGTGGCACTTAATGACCGAACACGGAAAAAAATACTCATGTCAGAACAGCTGTACACACAACGACACAACAGAGTTTGTAAAGTAATCCGCTGGCACATCTGAAAAAACTTTGATATCCGAGCTCCAGAAAATTTGTGGGAAAATGAATCAAAACCAATCACTGAAAACATTGAAGTTCCGCTCACGTACAACCTAATGATCCCATCGAGTGTGAACATCGAAAACGAAGCGTTGCAACCAGATATCATATTTAGTTACAAAAAAAGAGAAGGAGGCTTTGCAAATTGAGGTGTTAATACCAGTGATTTTGGACTAACGATGCAGAAATGAAGAAAATCACCAAATCCCAAGACCTCAAGCATGAAGTGAAAAGTTCCTGGAAGCTGAAGAATGCCAAAGTTGGACCAGTGATGATGAAGAACCTCATGGGAATGATAATGAAGAACCTCAAAGAGATATGAAAAACGATCCCTCGGAATATTACTACAAATGATCTGCAGTTGGAAGCTGTCCTGGGCTCAGTGACGTTCCTGAAGAGAGCCCTCGGAACAAAACTTTGAAAACAGAAAACTTCACAGCTTGATCCATGTATCATGACCCCTTACCGAAATAAAGGTGGATACTTTGAGCATGCCCTGGGAGGACTCCATTCCACATTCTGAAACTTGCATATGTAGATACCAATCAACGACACACACACACACACACACACACACACACACACACACACACACACACACACACACACACACACACATTGTTGGAATTATATATATATATATATATATATATATATATATATATATATATATATATATATATATATATATATATATATATATATATATATATATATATATATATCTCAAACCATATTCAAAACTATCATCCTCACCCCTCCTCAGTATCGTGTCAATGAATGTGCTATCCTTGGAAAGGATGTGAGTTTGAGCATCACATCTACTTGCATTCACTGGTGGACATTAAATTTCAAACAGTCTTTTGCAAGAGTCGGACATTGTGTGCTGGAACCCTTGTCAAATTACAAATTTCTGCCCTGACTACTACTGTGAAAGGCAAAGGTAAAGCAATCAATATACTCTCTACCTGGAGAGACTGCTTCAGCACCACCGATGCTCTGAAATAATAGGGATATTGGATTTCATTTGCATATGTGGAAGGCTCCTTGCTTTATTATATTTCTCCCAATTTCAAATCACAAATGCTTTGATTTATCCCTTGTACCTCTTAATGTTATTGTTATGAGTGCACAATGTTATAATATCTTCTAGTATCAATGTGATTCATATGTTTGGATGGTTTTAAACACAGGAGAAAAGTTAGGTGAATTTTTTTTTAATGTTGCACACTTTAAAATTTGACAGCGTGACACCAAGGCTTATTTAGGACACATCGAAAATGAATGGTGTTAAGTATGCCCTTTGCTATCATCTCAGTTTCATTGGTATCATCTGAGCAGGAACAGAGGAGCTAGAGTTATGATCAAACTGGCAGTGGTACTGACTGGTCATCCATTCTCGAGCCAGCAAAGTGTGTCCGCAATAAAGAAAAACGAACAATTCCATTGCAACCACATCCATGAATGAATGCTCTCAGAAGTCAACATTCCTCCAATGATCCAAGGAAGATTAATAAATGCAGTGTTTGTGGAAGTTATCAATGTGTTCGTTCTTAATTTCCGTATCCAAAGTTGAGGTTCAAGGAAGTGCTCGATCACAGAAATGACCACAACATAACAGAACAAGAAAAAAAATATATTGTGAAATAGGAAAACACACCATCAGCTGGGTCGAGGGACGCAACAGAGGGACACTTGGAGAAAGAATGGACATGGAAAAGAATGAGATCAAGGAGAGGGGAGGTGGACACATGGGGAGAACAAGCTGGAGACAGGCTCAAATACAACAAGAAGATGAAGGGGAAACCGGGGATACAATGAAAAAGATGGTACGGGAGAGGGGGGGTGCACACAATAACCTGGGAGGGAAGGGGTGGGCTTGTGGAAGGTTAATGGGGTAGGAAATTTCATGAGCATGAATGGGTGATGACCTGTGATGGTGGACAGCCATCTTTAAAGCTTGGAGGGAAGACTTCAATCAGACTGAGGAAGTTGGTTTCGTTGTTGAAAGGAAAGAGGGAGTGGGGGTAAGCAGTGAGCCTGGATTTTTTGGGGGGAATTTCATCAGAAGTGGGTTACTTACAGAATTTGTGTGCCCTGCAGATGCCGGAATGGAGGGGTGGGGGTGGGTGGAGGAACAGCAAGGAAAGAGCAGAGTGTGCAATACTAGAAAGGTAGTGGAAGACAGAGAGGTCACCGACCTGTCTGTGAGATGTTCAAATGTTGGACCAATTATAATGCTATGTCACTGTCAGGGGCAACTCCAGTGCTATAATGATGTGTCATTCACAATGGCGTGCTGTTCTTTGCCCAGTGGTGTTTCCAAGTGTGCATATTAATGTGTTCATGAGTTAACAGTTAAGGCGTTTGGCTTAATATCCTAGGGTCTTGAGTTCAAGCCCTTGTTGGGCTGTTGAATTAACACCAGGTAGGGTTGACTCGGCCTGTCATCCTTCTGATGTTGGCGATATGAGTACCAGTGCCCTGGGAACAGGGGGGCATTATATCACCCCCATAAAATGATGCAGTCTCAGGCTATGCACACATAAATATGGGTTAATCAAGAATTTGTGAATGAGCTTGAAAAATAATGTTATTGTTTCCCACAATCGTGGAACAACTCTCAGCTGTGTACAACGGAAACTTCAAAAAAACATATCCACACCCACATCACCACAAATGCAATCAACAACCTAGGCCCAAACAGTATCCGGAGCAGTAAGCAGGAGCAGGAGCGGACCCATCCATGGCACAGACCAAATACTCTCCAGGTCCGACCATGTTCACCTTGCACGCCTCTGCTGTGGACACCACCCACAGCTCTTGTACTACAAACATGCACTCAACAACACCACTGATGACACCTGCAACCTCTGTCAGGCCGTCCCATACACAACAAAACATATTATGTCAGACTGCGTGGTCCTGGCTCCATTTAGACAAGCGTACATCATAGGTGTGAGGAATCTCTGGGTCGCTCCTGGGAGATCAATCGGCTATCTCCGTATGTGCCACGGGCCTGTTCAAACATAACTGACAAGGACAACACAAAACAACAACAACAACTCTCAGCGCTATTGCTTTGAAAATTGTACAAGACATTTCCGGCAATGATTTAAAACTTGAGCGAATCAATGAAATGTTAATGTTTGGCCTGTGTCACAAGAAATTATTTGTTCAGTCTATGGACAAGTTTGGCTGATAGATGACATAATTAACACTTTTATAAACATCTCCTATAAAGCACTATCAGAACAAGTACAATAGGTATTTATCTTTCCAGAGAAACAACTAAATCCATTCATCCATTCATCTATTCCTCCAATAATTACAAGATATTACAAAGAACTTCAAAGCAGAAGGACGCCTTGGGCCCATCAAGTCTGTGCAATTGTGCCAACATCTCAGTACCCCCCCCCCCCATCACCACTATTTCTAGATACCTACAGTGGCTAACCCAATTTTAAAACTATCAACTGTTTCTTCTGTCACTAACTTTGCCGGGAGACTATTTCACACACTTTCTACTCTTTGAATAAAGACCCTTGCCTGACGACCATCATAACTCTCCTCTTCTTTATTATGAAACTTT
This sequence comes from Eptatretus burgeri, assembly GCA_024346535.1. Classification (NCBI taxonomy): domain Eukaryota; kingdom Metazoa; phylum Chordata; class Myxini; order Myxiniformes; family Myxinidae; genus Eptatretus; species Eptatretus burgeri. The sequence continues at coordinate 134,656 of BROF01003541.1, read as the reverse complement.
ACTTCTTCTGTACTTATTTTGTCTCTGCCCTTCATTATCTTAAACATCGCCATCAGATCAACTCGCAATCACCTCCTTGTAAAAAGGCCTGCCTCTTTCAGCCGCTCCTCATAACTTCGTCTAGCTCAGCCCGGAATCAATCTAGTTGCTTTCCACTGTGCCATCTCTATAGCAGCTATGTATGTCCTCACTGAGATGTGGTGACCAAAACTGAACACAATATTCCTGATGAGGCTTCACTGAATTCCTGTGCAGTGTTAAAACTTCCTCCTTTGATTTCTAATTTATTCCCCTACGCAAACAACCGAAAACAACCTGTTTGTTTTACCTAGAGCTACCTGGCAGTAGTATCCTGTCTACTTACCTCGTGGATCTATTACCACCCCCAGTTCTTTCTCCTGTGTCACATTCTCCAATATTTCGCCTTGCATTATGTCGTCCCTTTTCTCGTTATTCTTACCCAACCCTCAGCATCTTACACTTCCTTCTATTAAATTGTATCTGCCAATCATTTCTGAAACCATTAAAATATCTTGACTTCCCTGAATATGATCACCCCCACCCCTCCTCTTTACTCTCTCCCTTACCTCCGAACTTTGTGTCATCCACATATTTAGAAAGCCTACTCTTAACCTCATTGTCTGAATCATTGATGTAAATTATGAATTATAAGAGCCTGAGAAATGATCCCTGGGATACTCCACTGCTGGCCAAATCCTCCCAATCGAATATCCTCCCGTTCACAGCCAACATTTTCTTCCTATCACTAAGCCAGTTTCCAATCCAGTTAACTATTCCATCAGCCACTCCACAAGCCCTCACCTTAGCCAACAGCCTTCGATGTGGTAACGTATTAAAAGCATTTTGAAAGACTAGATAAACGACATCCACTGCATTTCCCCCATCCACCCAGTCAGAAACTGCCTCATCGACTTCAACAAATTTGTTAAACATGACCTCTTTATAGTAAATCCATGCTGCTGCCTTTAATTAGTTTGAAATTATTCAAATGGTTCCCTATCCATTCCATAATGAATTCTCCATCACCTTTCCCACAACTGGTGTTAAACTAACAAGTCTAGAGTTCTCCAATTCCTCTCTGGATCCTTTGTTAAATAGTGGTGTTACATTTGCTACTCTGCAATCCTCCGGTACCTGTCCTGACTCCAATGATCTATTTAAGACATGGATTTGCGAACAACATGCTTATCTGCTTTGCCACCACCCTCATTACTCTTGGTTGTATATTTTATTATCTCTCAATTTTCTGAGCTGTTTCTTTCCTTCCTCCCCTCCTAATTGGATCTCCCTTGCTCATCTCTGAAATAAATACTCTCAGCTATTGGAAGTTCCCCTGATTGTTCTAATTTAAATATACAGTGGCTTGCAAAAGTATTCACCCCCTCAAAAGTTTTCACATTTTGAAGCCAACTGAGCTTATTTCATGATGATTTCAAATCAAACTTAATATAAAGAGTCTTCACAAACTACGCCAAAGTGATAAAGTGAATAAATGCAGATAAAATGTGAACAAGTTAGATTAACAGAGAAAATCAGATGATTCTCAGTTGCACAAGTATTCAACCCCTTTGCCTAATTAACCCAAAATCACTTCAGGAACAAATTACGTGTTTGAAAGGTGAAAAAATATGTGTAATAGGTTTCACCTGTATGTAATCAGTGGTTAAACTTAAAAATTAAGCTCGCCCACTTCGGTATCTAAGGAGTTTTAAGGTGCAACTCACTTGGTCAACCAACAAGGTAAGCATGAAGACCAAGGAGCTTTCCAAAGAAGTCAGACATAAAGTGGTGGAAAAGCACCGTTCAAGAAAGGGTTATAAGAAGATTTGAAAGTCACTCATTATCCCTTTTGAGTACAGCGAAATCCATCATTAAGACATGGAAGACGTATCATTCCACCCAGACTCTACCAAAATTAGGTCACCCATCCAAATTCAGCAGCCGGGCAAACAGGAAATTGGTTCAGGATGTCATTGTAAATCCATCAATGACTGAAAGATCTGCAAGGCTCTATGTCTGAGGTGGGAGTCAATGTTCATCAATGAACAATATCCCGTTCCCTTCACAAAGATGGCCTCAATGGACAGGTGGTAAGAAAGAAACCATTACTGAAAAAGACGCATCTAAAAGCTCACATGGAGTTTGTGAAAAAGCATCTTCATGATACTCCAGGCATGCGGAGGAAAGTTTTGTGGTTAGACGAGACAAAAATTGAACTTTTTGGTCTAAATTCATTGTGTTGTGTCTTGGCACAAGCACAACACTGAACATCAACCAGTCAACACCATCCCTACTGTCAAACATGGTGCAGGCAGTATCATGTTATGGGGCTGCTTTTCACCAGTGGGGATTGGCAAATTTGTCAGGATAGAAGGGATAAAGGTACAGGAGAATCCTTGATGAAAACCTGCTTGAGTCAGCCATGAATCTGAAACTGGGTAGGAGATTCACATTTCAACAGGACAACGATCCGAAGCACAAAGCCGAAGCCACTCTGACTGGGCCACTCAAGAACATTTATTTTCTTATTATTCAGCCACTCCAAAGTCCTGACTTGAACTCAATTGAACATTTATGGCGAGACTTGAAGATTGCAGTCCAGCGACGATCCCCCTCAAACTTGGCAGAACTAGAGCAGTTTTCACGTGAAGAATGGGCAAAGATTTCACCATCTCACGGTGAAAAGCTGGGAGAGACCCTAGCCAAAAAGACTCGAAGCAGTCATTGCTGATAAGGGTCCTTCCACCAAGTTCTGACCGAAGGGGCTGAATACTGTTACAACCAGTGAATTTTGATTTGTACATGTTTTTTACAGGTATTCCTGATATGTAACCTCCTTCAACTATAACAGTGTTCAGTTTGATCTCTTTAGTTATGAATAAAAAAAGTTCATTTGAAAAAATTGTTTATACATAATTCGTAATTAATCTAAATGTGCCATTATTGATGGGGTATGAATACTTTTACAGGCCATTGTGGAAGAACCAAAATTATTTAATAAGCCTGCCATCTCACAATCATCCATAAATTATCTTGTGCTATTTCTTAAGCTGCCCTTACTTGTCTTAACCTTTTCTTCATCCCTTATATAATTAAAGAATGTCTTGCTGTTATCTTTAAATGTTATGGCCATCACTTTTCATATTCTCTTTTGGCTTGGCAAGTTATGTTCTTAACTAGCCTCTGTTTATTCCTAAAATGGTGTGAGTTGGACTTCAGTCCTGTTAATTTGTACGTAATGAATGGCATCTGCTAATTATTAATAGCTTACCTCTCTACTCATCCACCCTGGTCTACTTCTGCCTCTACCTTTACACCTTACTGCAATATACCTATGCGGCACACCACAAATTTGCTCCATGAAGGTTGTCCATTTCTCCGATGCAGACTGCTCACTCCACCCGTTACCTCTTCCCAATCTAGAGCACCTAACTTGCTTCTCATATCCCCAAAATTAGTCTTCCTGAAATCTAACACCCTTACTCTGCTATCTCAAACTCCACATCTCAACAATATAGTTACACACACCCTCACCTGCACCCTCCACACCCTCCATGCCACCCACACCCACATTAACACCCTTGCCTGCCATAGACCAACCCCCTGAACACGACCAAACCTCTTCAAAAAGTCTCCCACTCTCCAATTCCTGCATTTCCTAAAACCATCCACCAGAGCCCTGAGCCATACCATCTGCAAGCATTTACAGCAATGAAGACCCCCCCCACACCCCACCCACCTCCAGTTGCAACCAACACAGATGCCATCCACCTACAACACCCAATGTAATCTATATAACTGTTGATGCATTTATGCACGGTCATGCACTTATCCAGTGACATCTGCTTCATGGAAAGATTGTACCCAAGAGGATAAAATCCAGGAATAGTTTCCTTCAAGCTGTTCACCCCCTAGATGGTAACCCCCCAGCAGCAGGATAGATGCCTGGTCAATGCACCTGTGATCAAGACCTCACAAGCTGTCCCTTGACCCTGAGGAGTCCCTGCCAAAACGAGCCAGAGAGACATTGCCAACCTGGCTGAACCTCAACCGCCTCAGGACTAGAGTTGGATGCTGCAGAGTCTGAATGCAGAAGTGGGGATATAATCAAAATGACCTTATCGATTGTGACGGTGGAGAGGCTCCTCAAACATTGGACCATCTCCTGGATTGTCCTCTCTTACAAGAGCCTTGTGGACCAGATGATTTGAAGGCTCTCAACTCCTGTGCCAAACAAAGCCCGTGTTTTGCAGTGGCTGGGAAAAGTGTAGCGATACGAAAGAAGAAGAATTTGCTTCATCCCTTCCTCTTCTTTTTCCTTAAGCTTATCAAGCTTACACTCCTTGGTGCTGATATCAGCAGTGGGTTTTGCATCATATCGTTCAGTAGATTCAACCTTTGGTGTTATTTCACAGGGAGCCCCCACTTTGAAATCCACTACCTTCCATGCCTGTCCTCAAGCCTCAGGCCAATCCACTCACCTCCACCATGCCAATCAAAACTGCACTTCCACAAATGCCAAATCGATCTCTGTGGCTGACCCCCCTTCCCCTCCTGCCATGTGTGCACCCACCTCAGGAGTCCCCCAGGAAGCTTCCCATTCAAGTTTGGGGTGTGTGTGGGGGGGGGGGGGGGTGGAGAGAATATTGTGGACCCTTCACCCTTGCATTTAATCGGATGCTTTAACATCTCAAAATTAGGGATCAGTCCAAAAACTCCTTGAACTGACCACCCAACATGTCAGTCATGAAGAGAGCCAGATCCAGATCACTGCTCCAAGAGAGTCTCAGAGAAGACCCTCTGCTGGGATCCACTGCTGGGCACATCGGGAGCTCCCAATGAAGTGCCTGAAATGAGCAAGCCAGATCACCAGCAAACACACCATGAAGCTTCATTCTGGAAGGTGCAAAATGACTTGGAGGCTCCATTTCTGCAACAGAACTTGGCAGAGGTGCTTTGTTGTTCTTCTGAGACTTCTTATGACATTGTTTAGCCACTGTGGCTGCTCACACCTGTTCACTACTTTTGATCCTGTCCTGGCTTTAGCAGCCTTGAGGACATTGAGCGGATCCAACTCGTCATCCACTAATTGGTGGAATTGGTTCCTGATAGCGCAGCCGATGGAAGCCCTCCAAGCATGTTTCTCGGCACGATGCCTTCCTCAAGCACCAGAATGTAATCTAATGTAGCGTGTTCAACTAACACTGCACTTTCATGGTGTGATGGAAGATGGCAGCCACCCTGCCCGAGGCACTTTAGACTAGTTTGTCTGGGATGTGCTGACCCTGCTCCTTCCACAGACAGCAGACCGTGAAAGGGTCACCCTGAGCTCTGGTATGCAAAACCAACAGGCTGGGGTTGGGGACATGGACCAAGCGGCTTCTTTCTTGGTATTTATTTAACCATGCTTTAAATGCCTCTTTTCAAGAGAACTGTTCAGCTTTTATTTTACATCAAAATGTTAACATTCTTTTTGAAATTCACTTTTCACTTTTGATAAACACGCTGTCTATGCTATCCGGATTCTATGCACTAAACACTTGACAAAAAAGTAGGGATGTTGTCTACAGAAATAAAACAAAAAACATTCTTGTGTTTTTAGTCTGCTAAGTCTTGTTTGGTATGGAAGATAAATTTTACACTGTGTAAATATTCTCCTTGCTTGGGATTGAGCATCAAATATAATGGTCTTTGCTCAAAAATTATTTTTACAAAGTCGATATTTGTTCACTAAAAGGTATGATCCAGTAAACCTGTGAATCGTGTTAACACAGTAGCTCAGAGGTATAAAGTACTTGTCTTTGAGCTGTGTAGTCTGAGTTCTATTCCTGACTGGACAATAAACTGTTGGATCGGTGCTTCACAGGCAGGGTGTTGCATCAATGAGTACGGCATCCCTCAGGTTGGACGTTGTTGGGTGTCCCATCTGTTAGCATTAGCAAGTGGTGCAAAGAGTAAGCTGTTGTGTCCCGACACCCTGAACAGGTTCCAAAATGATTGTCCTAAATACTACAGCTGTTAAGGCAATTCCAAATCACCTGGTGTATGTATTTGTTGCTATAAATTGCTTCCAGAGCTCTGACGATCAGAAAAGCACATGGACTTTGGGGTTGGGTTGGGGAAGCTTGCGAAGTTTAAGATAGGATATGGACTCTAACATGAACAAATGAAGACAAACTACTGAAGAGGAAGAAGTGGAGTTACCAATGACATCATAGCCACATGACATCATAGCAATGATGATGAAGATTATCAAGCAAACCACAGATGGGGCAAGACACAGCACTTGCATTAGATTTATAAATCTAGAGAAAATGAACAATTTCTGTTCTTGTGATTCCGAAGCAACCTTGTTTTTTTTTATTGTTCTCCAAGCGCTGAGCAAAAACAGCGAGTTTATGGAAGAGAAAGGTCTCCAAGGGTTTTTGTATGCTTCCCTTAGTGCCTATTTCATTTCATTTCAAAAAGTCTTGGTGAACTTGAACTCGTTGATTGTTGTGGTCAAGGTCATAGTGCTATCATGTGAAAGGGCTTACCACTGTCTGCAAAGATGTTGAGATATTAAATATGGATGTTCACTGAGATAAATACCCAGGCCATGCTATTAAAATGTTTCTGAAGACACTCGTGCCTTGGCTCCACAAGCACGCTGACCATGCCTGCTCCGTGCTGAATAATATTCTCCACTTATCACTGTTCACCAGGACGAAGGCCAAGCTGTGGATACATCTGCACAGTACTGTACTACCTTCTGGCCGTGTACACTTTAAACTGCACTTATCATGGTTACCTTTACTTTACACGTGTTATCTGCAAGTATTCCTGTGTAGAAAATGTATTAATTATGACACTGCAAATGTAGATGGAGAAATTGCATCTGCTCGTTGTTACTTCTTGATAGTGTGGGCACAGGGCTTCTGTGCAGGATGAGACGTTGTCCTCACACATGGAAATTACAGGTTGTCTTGTAGGGGCAAAGCGTTATGTTCCTCCTGTAGACTTCACAGTGGAGACAATGTGGGTTCTGGATGTCACCCACCCTCCTTCCTGACATATCTGAAAAATAACCTCAAATTTCACGCTTATGACAACACAAGATACATCTTTTGGTCTTTTGATTCATATGTATTTTAATACATCACTAAAGATGTACTTTTGCACTTGGAAAAAAGAGAAAGGGGTTGGGGGTAGTTGAATTGACAAAAATAAGGGAGAAAAGGAAGATAAAGGGGGAGGATAGGTTAAAAGGAGAGAGAGGGGAGAGAAAGTTTACATTAGGTTGGGAGAAATAGGAGGAATGGGATGGTAGGGCCAGTTTGAATTCAGTGACTTCTGAATTGTGGGGATAAAAATTCAATTTTTTTCTCAGTACATAGTCTACATAAATAACCATAATCATTACTTTTGTTGAAATGGATACCCCTTGACCATTTGTCAATTGCTACACTGTTAAATATTTATCTTTGTCATTCTCACCAATTGCCCCTCTCTCACACACTAATATCTCTGCTTTAAGAAATTTCTTAACTTGCAATATCTCATAATAGACAGTGATCTTTATTGTGATGAATGCCATTATGCCTCTGCTGAGAATCTTTCTATTTTGAATATGCATTTAGCAATACTGCTTTTTTGCCTGTTTATTGATTATTTATATCCTCACACTGATCAAACCTCTGGTTCTCCAAGTGAAGTTTCCAGAACGTCCAATTATATTGATATCTGGGCTCTGATGCGAAAAGAAGCAATGATTACTGAAGACTGTAAGCTTGGAAAACAAACAGTGAAAGCATGGGGATGGAACGAAAAATAGCGTAAACAATTTATTTGAAGAGCCGATGTTCTGAGCCTCTGACAGACCTGACACTGTCGCAGAATGACAAAAAAGTTGTAAGAAAGCATGGTTCTCGGCCACAACTCCACTCCAGGAGCACAGTCATAGCATCAAATCACAATCACAGAAAGGCGGTACAAGCCCAACCCCAGAAGAAGAGAATATTCAGTGAGTTGACTCAGAACAGGCAGCAGATTTAGAAAGAAAAATGCCAGCAGAAACGGTAGTGAATTGTAAGACTGAGGTGAAAATAAATGTGAAGAAAGACAGAGCAATCAGGAAGAGCATGAGGAGCAGCCCAAAATCAAAAAGTGAAAAATAGCAATGCAATTCAGTGAAAGACTCCAACTCTACTGAATACCAAACAAAACAAATAAAACGGACCAAGGAACTTGTAAAGAATGCAAACCAATCACTCAGAAAATTGATACATAAAACAGCCCTCCGAATTTAAATAGAATTGCAAGTATTACTACAGCCCCATACCTCCAAGAGAAAGTAACTGACAAAAAAACAAGCCATTCAATAACTGCCTAGCATTTCCAACAGAAATTTAACTCCAGCATGGAAAGAAAGAGTCAAAATACAAAAAGATTAACTAAGAAAGAAAACAGTCCAACTAGAACAAATCAAGATGGGAAATAGAAGGCTAAAATTAAGAAAACAAATCAAAACAGGACGGGTACTCGATAGAGCGCATACCTCCGCCATAAAATGACTGATCCAGTAGAACACATCGGTCCCAATACATTTTTGAAATATGATGCTTCACATAGTTTTTGGCCCCACCTCTCAATGGTGAAAAATCACTTTAAAAATTAAAAAAATTCTCATATCCAGATCTCGATTTGCATCTTCAGCAAAATTGAATCAATCCATCCTTGTCACACACCCAACCTGTCCACCAAGTTTTGTTCAAATCCGTACACAACTTTTTGAGATATCGTGCTATATATCGTTTTTGGCACTATCTCTCAATGGTGAAGAATCACTTTAAAAATTCTAGTGGTTGGATCCGGATCCGGATCTTCACCAAAATCTAATCAGTACGTCCTTGTCACACACCGAACCTGTCCACAAAATATCATCCAAATCTGTCAACTTTTTGAGGTAACCTGCACACAAACAAATAAGAAAGAAAAGATGTCATGCATAGCACAATACTTGTGAAATCCATAAAACAAATTTGACCTGAAAACGAATTGGTGCTTGAATTCAGTGACCTAATTTGCAAATCATATTCAAATGTCAAGTCAATCAGATGAAAATTGACTATTTTAGAAATTTGGCCAGTGTTGACCTTTTGGCCTATGTTGACCTTGAAAATACTTGTTCATTGAATTCACTGAACTGATTTGCAAATTCTCTTCAACTTACGAGCAATGGGATGAAAATTGAGGATTTTAGAAATTTCCCTGAAGTTGTTGACCTTTGGCCTATGTTGACCTTTTGGCTGAGGTTGACCTCAAAAATAATTGCTGGTTGAATTAATAGATCTGATACGCAAATCCTGTTCAATTTCTCATCAATCAGATGAAAATTGAAGATTTTAGAAATTTGACAAAGTTGTTGACATTTGGCCTGTGCTGATCTTTTGACCTTTTGACCTCAAAAACAATAGACTTCTTGCTTATGATGAACTCTACCAGGTGGTGAAGTTTTGTCAAGATTGGTTTAAAATTGTGACCTGCAGGTGGTTGACATACAAACAGACAGACAGAATGACGTACAAGACCAACCAATATACTTGAAAAATCTTCAATTTCCACAAGTAGCAAACAAACAAACAGACAGACAGACAGGGGTGAAAACATAACCTTCCACTTTCAGTGGTGGAAGTAATATAGATAAAATAAAATATGATAAAGAATGAGAATCAATGAGGACTTCAAACAAACTCAAAATAAAAATAAAAATGATAAAGCAAGCAATAGAAGAAAACAATGTTACTTGTTTGAAAATAATCTGAAAACATTAAAATTCTAAAAATGAATTTCTGAATATCCAAAATAACACAACAAGAAGGCAGAATTTGATTCAAAGGCTATAACAAAAGAATTGACATATAGAAGAAAGGCCTCAAGTGATCGTTAATGAAGAAAAAGTAATGAGAAAAGAATTAACAAATACACTCGATTTTAAAAGCCTTGTTTCAGATGAGTACACAACGTTTGGCTGAATAAATTATTTGATGTCCTGCACAAACATTAGATTTGAGTCTTCAACAAACTAAGCCTATATGAAAAAAAAACAGCTGCATGGTGAACATAAGGCAGCACCTTCCTCACTTTCACACAACTGTCTAAAAAATATAGTCCTAAAACTTGCCTTCCAACAACAAAACTTGCCTTGTATAAACTCCAACAGGAATCGTAGGAGAGATGAATAAATATTTAACTGAAAAACTTTCTGGAAGCAGAACAAAAAGGATGCAGGAGAAACTGTGACAGAACTATACATAATTTCCTGCTCAACAAAGCCATCCTAAATTGCTGTAAAGATAATAATAAAGTCACCAAACTTACAACAGTGTTGATTGACAATGAGATGGGAGGGTCATGTGTCCAAAGATAATGTCACTTGATCTTGCAGGGGCACACTCACCCCCCCCCCCCCCGAGGGACTGGATGTTTTTAGATTATATGGTGGCATGATTCGAGAAATGTTTGGGGTTTTATCATTTGTGGACTGTGTGTAGTGGTAGGAAGTAGTAAGCATTTATAGATTATGAACAGTGTACAGTGGTGGAAAGTCATAAACATTTATCGTTTATGGATGGTATACAGTGGTAAGTGTTATGGTTGCATGTTTAAACATAGTCGATTAAACCTCTGCATTAGACAACCAGGCGATAACTAATCCCTACTTTTGACAATTGTGTCATTCAGAACATGCTTTAGTCAATGCATATTTACCCTGTATAACGATCCATATGGCTGGATAACACATGCATAACTATGGCTTTGTCCTGGCAATTTCAATGCACACACAAGGCCCTATATTAGAAAATAGTCAAAATACAGATGAATGAGATTTGCAAAATTATTTTTCAAAAACATTAAAAAATAAAAAGATTTTATTATTCCCTGCATTTCTGCATTGCCCTGGTGACAAAATACACCACACATTGCAAATATATCTCCCAGGACCTTTAACCAGGTTCGAACCACCATGCACGATGTTGATGAAGTGGTGCACATAGTAAGGGCATGTGTGTATGGCAGGATTATCATGGGTAGTTTTCCGCAATTAGGAGTTTGTATGGATGTTGTAGATTAAAAAAATTAATCCTCTTAGGCCAACAGCCCCAAATAAGGAAGATAAATTAGCCTTGCCCAGCAACCCAATTAGAATGTAAACATGAGTTATATTTCATAAATGTGGACCTTTTTGCATTTTTTTTTTCTTTACATTGTCGAGAGTGAACATACAATGCACGACAAAGGGGGCAGGACACAAGAGGGGCAGGAGAGGGAAGGACAAAACAGTGGGGAACAGAGACATGAGGAGATCTGTGGAAGGGAGAAGGATGGTGACGGGCAACACGGGGTAGACTGTACAACATTTCCACAGGGACTTTCAGGACCTTACACGATAGGGAATTTTTGGAAAGGAAGGCTCGGAATTTGAAGGAGGTGGGTTTGGGGTGGATTAACAGGGGTAGAAAAGAGTGTGGTTTTGGATGGGGGAAGATAAGAGGTGGTGGTGAACAGCTGTTTTGAAGACCTGGAGGGAAGAATGGGATTGAAGAGAGTGAGGGAGTTTACTCCAAAGGTGGGAAAACGGAGGAATGAAAGAGTGAAGGTGAACAGTGATTCGTGATTTTGATGGTTTTACCAGAAGGCGGTTGCTGGCAGACCTAGAGTGCCCATCAGAAATATGGGGGTGACATATCATAGAAAGATCGGGGGGGGCGAGACTGGAGAGGAGATGGAAGAAGACAGAAAGACCACAGACCTGCCTGCGGTGAGAGTGGGAGGCCCAAAGACTCAGCACCACCGCAGGAGAAACCAACGATCCTAAATGCCATGGTTTCCACACCGTGGAGCCGGGAAACGTGAGAGGCAGGAGCACCAGCCCAGAGGGAAGAGAAGTACTCCATTAGGCTGTGGATGAGAGCTTTGTACGTGGGCAGGTGCTCAGGTGGGCTGAGGAAGGACTTTGCATGACAGAAGATGCCCAGTCGGTGACTGGCTTTGGAGGCCAGGTTGGAAATGTTGCTTTCCAGGAAAGATCATGGCAGATAGTGAGACCCAGAAGCTTGAAATAAAGGACTTCTTCAAGAGGATTGTTGAGAAAGAAGATGGAGGGGTTTTCCAAACGGTGCTTTCGGAGAGATATAGTGAGAGCGTGAGATTTGTCACGATTAAAAGACATGTTCCACGTGTTGGACCAGTTTGTGATTTTATCCAGATCTGCAGAGAGCAAAGAAGCTGCTGCTTGCCGGTCTGAGGGATGACAGATGGTACGGCAGAGTGTGGAGTCATCAGCAAAGAGATAAAGAGGATTTTCCAGAGAGTCCGAGAGATCATTGAATTGATGATCGGAAATCAAGCCATTGGAGAAGAGGAAGGATTTAATGTCTAAAGCGATGATGGATTCCATAACCTTGCTGATGATTGGCAGAAGGCTGATTGGTCTGTAGTTGCAGGGATCTGTTTTTGCACCTTTTTTATGCAAAGCGTTCATGCTTGCTGATTTCCAAGCAGATGGTAGATGACCTTGAGCAAATGAGACGATGAATAGAACAGAGAGAGAGAGGAAGAGCAAGAGCAGCGGAGCAAGTTTTTAGGACACGTGGACTGATGCCGTCTGGACCGGTTAAAGAATCTGAGTCAAGGTTTAACAGCAAACTCTCCACCTTGTCAGGAGAAAAGGACACAGAGTGCAGGGACAACTGGGTGCGACTGGGTAAGGTGGTTACAGAAAGCGATGGGTTTCAGACACAAGATTTAGATGCAAACACCGAGTTTCGGCATTCAGCCTTTTCACATGCAGTGTCAGCTGTGTGTCCATTGAAGTAAGGGAGGGGATGGAGGGGGAACATACACCAGAAACAGATTTGATTAGACACCACCAGGATTTGGAGGAGGGAGAGAGGTTTGAGAGTTTAGACTTGAGATTTTAAAGATGTTGTTTTCTGGCTCTCCTGAGGGTCGACATACACTTGTTCTGAGCTTTATGGAAGGAACTGAGATCACCCTCAGTTGGATTTGCTTTCCATGAGGCAAAGGTATTTGTTTCAGGACAACTGCCCCGCCACAAGCTTCAGTGAACCATGCGTGGGAGGAAGGGTAGGACAACTGAAGATGAGAGGAGAAAAATCTGTTTCAAGTTTCTTTGAAAGAATTCCTAGGATGAGGTGATGTTGGAGAAAGTAGCGATGGGAGACCATTCTAGAAGTTTGATGGCTGCTTGGAGACCCTGCCTGTCAGTCTGAGTGAAATGCCAGACTCAACGATGGTGAGGTGGTTCTCTAATAACAGCCAGAGAGATGTCCACTTTGACAAGCATGTGGTCAGATGAACCGATTGGAACGGAGGAAGAACAGCAAATATTTTCAGGGAAATTTGTCAAAATCAAATCCATAAGAGATGGATTACCGTTGGTTGAGATCTGGGTCGGGAAGTTGTCCGATTGTGTCAGTCCCAATGATTTGCAGAAGTATTTTTCTGAAGTGCCATGGCAGGTGAGAGAGGTACCCACACCCAGTCAACTAGCATGATGACAATTGAAATCACCACATATGAGGAAGTGAGAATTCGGATGAGAGGATAGAAGTTGGTCCATGTTTTCAGATCGTGAGGTGTAAATAGAGTCACATATAAACATGAGGTGGGAGTGGAGGGGTATCCAGAGCCAAAAGTATTCCTGGAGGTGTGGGCGAATGAGGGCAGTGCATGGAGCATGAGGAATAGAGTCTGATGAAGAGAGCAACTCCTCCACTCGGATGAGGCTCAGGTCTATCATACCAGAGGAGGGAGTAACCAGGGAGTCAGAGACATCTTGAAGGAGGAAAGTTTCTGTTTGGCAGATTATGTCTGGTTTGTCAGTGACAACCTGTATGGAAAGATCTCTCAGGTTTGAGTGAAAGCCCTGGATGTTTGAGGTTCACACTGTCAAGGAAGAGGGAGGGGAGTAGGCTTTGGGTGCAGGGGACGGGAGGGTAGGACGAGGGAGGAGGAGGGGAGGTAAGGAGAGTTGTTGAAAGAGTGTGGGGGATTGCAGAAGAGCTCGGGGAGAGGGCTGGATGAGGAGGAGAAAAGGCTCTGTGGTGCTGGGTTGAGGTACAGTGGGGAGTAATAAGAGAGAGGGCAGAAGGCAGTTGAGGATTTGAGGAGGTGGAGTGATGAGATGGAGGAGGGAGGGCAGGGGAAGGAGGCAGCTTTGTGAAGATTACTACACCTGTAAACTTACTACATTAAAGACTGTAAACTGTTAAATGAAGAGCTTGTTCTGATCACGAATTCTTGATTTAGTTGATTTATTCAACTCCTTACAGAATGCAAACACAATCCACTTCATCAAATATATAACACTCTTTCACAAACCACTTCATCAAGTAGATAAAGGTTATATTTAGTATGTCTACCTGCAGGATGCACTCCAGTATCTGCTCGCAGTCTGAAAGTATGCCCACAAATTTACATATATATATATATATATA
>BROF01003541.1:65099-107479 GCA_024346535.1 Eptatretus burgeri | reverse complement strand
TTTTAAGTGATTTCCAACCCCCCCCCCCAAAAAAAAATGTTGGAGAAAATAACTATAACTCTCAGCACTGTTGACATCATATTTAATGAATAAGATATAAGGTTCACTTGAGTGACCCAGCAGTATTGGCGGCGGAGGTTTTGCACTCTCGAGTGCTCCCTCTAGTTTGGTTGGAAGTCACTTAAAACGTAGAAATGCAAAAACAAAAATTCAAATATTTTTTCAAAATCGCCGCCGTAGCGGCCATATTGGACTTTGGACTGAGTCCAAAATCTAATGGCATGATCCTTGGACCATATCTCATCTCCCCACCAAGTTTCGTCGAAATCCGTCCATGAGTTTTTCCGTAATACTGTTCACAAAAAAACAAACAAACAGACAGGGGTGAAAACAGTAACCTCCGTCCATCTTCGATGGCAGAGGTTAACAATTGACTACTGTATATCTGAAGAAGTATAAGGAAGGGGGATAGGACAGGAGAGAAAAAGATCAGTTATGAAAAAATAATTGTCAGCAGCAACACCACTACCTGTAGTGAGGAAAGTAGCATGAGGTTGAGCCATAGAACACTTAATAGGCACAGAAGCAAGTGCCATAAAATACAGATCTTGGTAAGGAGAGAATCGAGACATAACAATGGCTCCAGCATGACAAGCCAAAGTTTCAGTCAAAGCCACACATCATCAGAAAAGCCCTCCACAAAAAAAACAATGCAATACAACCGCAAATACTGGCATTGTAAGTCAATACTCAGGGTAAATAATTCACATCTGCTCATTTATTTGATTTCTCATCGGGTGCTCGTCCAACTTTGTCAGCAAGAACAGCCGTCAGCAACAGCTTTTACGGAATTTTGGAATACGCCAGGTCTATTATTACACCTCTAACCATTTTAATGCTGCGTCAATAGATTTAGCCTGTTTGTCCAATTTATCCTGAGCAGTGCCTGTTGTCTTCCACTCTCTAAGAATATTATACAAATTCTAACATCAGAACTCCCTTGAGAGCATTGTCCAAATTTGACATTGAAAGGCTCGATGGGATGGAAATTGTGGGTACCGAGTAACTGCTCCCCAATGATGGTCAGTCATCTCTTTACCAGATGGTATCTTGATTAATGCTGGCCTTTTATACCTGCTGCACATCTATTTTTTGATACAGGAGATTGAAGTTCATGCAAGAGCGAGGTGAAAGAGGGTAAAAAGGTAATGAGGTGGGAATGCAGCAGTGGGACCACCACAAAAAAAAACAAGCAACAGAATGAATGAACATGAAAATATGAGAGTGGTGAAGAGGAAGCACAGCAATCTGAAGGTAAAAGGATCGGACTCGATAGGATTCATGGGGGGGGGGAGAAAAGATAGTGTGTCGGGATGGGTAATTGACATGACTGCCAGCTTGAACTCATCGAGGGAGGAGAGGGTTGAACAGCCTGAGTAAGGTGGTTCCACAAATGGGAGAAAAGAGAAAAGAGGATGACACAAGGTCTTCAAAATAGAAGAGTGGAAGTAGCCATTCAGACTGGATTTGAGGAATTTAGCCAAGAGGGGATTACGGTACTGGAAGGATGTGTGTGTTCTGGAGGAGGGGCAGATGACGAAGAGAGCAAAGGAAGCTATAGCGGAGGAGATGCGGTTAAAGAAAACACAGACAGGCCACGCCTATGTGTGACATGAGAGGAACAGGCATTCTGAGTCAAATCTCGTAGATGTTGGGAGCTTTACATTCCACAGAATTCATGAGAGGGAGAGAGACGTTATGCTGGGTTGCAGCCCAAAGAAGAGAGCAGTTCTGCATTGAGCTATGGACAAAGACTTGTAGGCTGTGAGAAGCTCTGATTTTTCAAGGAATGACTTGGAACAAAGGAGGATGCCCAGTCTATGACTGGCTTTCAAGATCAGCTTTCCGATATGGTCAGCCCAGGAGAGGTCACGTGGCTGATGTTGAGACTTTTAAGTTCAAGAGACTAAACCTCTTCAAATTGATAACAATTGAAATAGATATGAAACGGAAGACCAAGAAGGAATCCGAAAAAGTAAAGAACAAAGATGTCGGGAAGAACCCAAATAGATTTCAGCAGTTACTCCACAGGCTTAAACGCAGCCACATGTACAAGCTTCCAGTGGTCCGTTGGTTAGGTCGATGACTCTTCCGGAGTGACAGGGTGAGACTGAGACTTTCCACAATTAAAAGACATGTTCCATTTGTCAGAGCAAGATTTAATCAACCCAAAATCAGCAGTGATGCAGGTGTTTGTCTTTTGTCAGTAAGAGGTACTGTACATATGATGTGACACAAGGTCTTCAAAAAGGAAGAGGTGGATTTCCAGAGCATCAGAGAGACCATTCACATAATCTCTGCTCTATCACTTTTAACTGTTGAGCATCAAGCAAGGAAGCAGTGTGTCCCATTTTTAAAGTCTTTGGTACGACGAAGCCAGGTTTCGAATCAAACTGCAGACTTCCGAGACTCAGAGCAGATGCTTTAACCCTTTTGCCACTCAGTCTCATCATTGGTATATTATTTTGAGAATAAGTTTCAAATAAAAAGAGATAGTTACTGATATTGGAGAATACAGCAACACTACTGCTTGAGAGTCGATGAAAATGGTCCTGGAGCAACAGTCAACCACCATAAATGCCTTTAGTCATTGTCAAGAGAATAGGAATTGTTGGTGAAATGAGTGTCATAAAGGAACAAAGCGAACAGCCACCACCTTTAACATAGAAATTTTTTTAATCCTTAACATTTGTCCACCGATTTCAATTAAACTCCAGTGAAGTTCATTGCTCTTTCACATGAACAAAGTCAAACTTTATGCAATATCTGTTTTAATAGGTGCACTGCCCCCTTAACCAGACTCGGGTGGGTAATGGTTAGAGCGTCCACTCCGAGTCTGAATGGTCAATGGTTCAAACCCCGGCCGAGTCATACTAAAGACTTTAACAATGGTACGTGCTGCTTCCTTGCTTGATGTTCAGCATTTAAAAGGAGAGAGCATGGCGAAACACCTTCGGGAAGGCAATGGCAAAACACACAGTGTAACCCTCGTCAGTAAACTGCCTCGACAACACCAACGCTCCGTAACGAGTCTGGAACATCAAATCAAATCCAAACTGCCCCCTTACCTCCAACATAATAAATTTTGCACAAAGATTTTCAGGACAAGACACAAGGTTTCCTTAGCCTGTAAATCCTGCCTGTATAATGGTAGCATTATCATGCAACTCATGCAACAAAAGTTATAAAGCTTGGTAAAAAATAAATATACCGTAGTTAACATCGTCAGCTTTCTGCTCGTCTTCCAGTGTAATCCCACATCGGAACCCTTACTGGTCTATTAATCAAGTGCACAGGAAACAAAATATTTTCCAAGTGGGATGCTTCCTTCGCCAAATAACATGACTTTTTGTTTTTACACTCATCGCTACCTCTCTCCGGAATCCTTTATTGCTCTACATTCTCAAATTCACTTTCAAGCACGACGGAAAGATGAGTGAGCACCTCTCCACCAGGACACTCAGCTTTGGAGTGAACGGAGCCATAAAACCACTCTGTGTCGCTCCTATTTAAGTGTCAGATTTCCAATACACAGGCACCTATCATGAATCTAAATGGGAAATTAACTATGAACCCAAATCTAAATCTAAATGGAATTAGAGAAATGAAGGAACAAAAAAAAGAAAATCAAAACGTCATGTGTAAATATATATATATATATATATATATATATATATATATATATATATATATATATATATATTTAACAATCATGTTTCTTTCCTAGTAATCAATTAACTTGGATGATATGGCCAATAATTATCATTGTCTCAACCTGATCAATTAAAAACTACACGACAGAACAAACTCCGACTCAGATACAAGTTCGCAGTTGATATTCATTATCATCATCTGTTAAACCAACGATCCCCCTCCCCAAAACCAGCTTCACCAACACCCCCAACAAATTGTCTTTTTAGACCGTACAAGTTTAACCTTTCCAGAATATAGGATCCCCAACTTTAAAAAGTAAATATATTTTTTAAGTTCATTGTGCAGTGACCTAATGCATCGCTGCACGTGTCAACACCCACAGACAATCCAATATTGGAGGAAATGAGGGGAAGGTGAGATGTGGCCAAGACCTTCTCCACCAACTACTTGCGCCTAAAATCAATACACTTCTCTGGAAGTGCAGCGGAAGAGCAGAAGATCAGAGTGTGTATAACATCTGGGAACAAACTGGAGCTTCAAGCAATCATTGCACCTCCATCTCGTGTCATCTTCAATTCTGACCCATGATCTTTATTACCACCATTAACCTTTCCTCACCCAACCATCTTACTTGGTGGTTTCAGTGTTTCCTCCGCTCCTCCCTTTCCTCTTATTTTGTTCATTCATTCCATTGATTTTGTCACACTGTTAGATCTACCTTGCTTTTCCATGAGCCTCGCTCCTGTAATAAAGAAGAAAGCAAAATAAAATGAAATAAAATAAAAACTTTTTTTATTGCTATTATTGAAGATGTTCAGGTGGGTTAGTGTTTGATTGCAGCATTCTAAGAAAGGAAAATAAAGTTTACGGCAGAGTCTGTTCAAGTATTAAATGATCAACTTCACACTCATCATATTTCATATCCGTTGTTACTCATAAATAACCACACAACCACCGTCACACCAGATTGTGTTCCCATTTCGTAAAATATATTGAAGCTAAACTTCATCCGGCTCAGTCTGCATCACAAAAAGGATATCAATATCTGCGATTTATTATTTATACGTCAATATCTGTGAATAGACCTTTGACCAGGCAAATGTCATTGAGGAATGCCAGGACATCCCACCTCTCCTACTATTTCAATTATGACATCATACTGAGCATTTCCAAATTACACTTCTTAAAACAGAATTATCAGCTCATGGCCATTAACCGTATTTCTCAGCATATAAATCGATGTTGAATCCAAGTCAAATTGCCTAATGTCCCCATTTTTCTTTCCTTCATTCATAGATAAGTCGATTTGGATGATAAGGCGTAGTTAGCAAAATTGTCAGTCAGTCAGTACCGTTGATTCCTCCCTAACACTCACAATGCATCACTGTATGTACGTATACGGTACTTGTAGATATTATCTGAATTATTTTGTGGGAAGATCTTTCAGATAAATTGGGAATGTAAATAGTTTTTCAACAGGTTTGTTATCATGGAGAGGTACGGTATTTAAAACAAGCGACACAATCATATACAAGTCGATTCTGAGTCCAAGTCGAGACTCAGACATCAGAGGGGAAAAAAAAGTATCTGGATGTTAAAAAAAAAAAAAAAACATGGTTTGGCGGTGAAGCCGGGAAGCCGTCGGTCAGTCAGTCCATGAAGACAATATGCCTATTAATCATGTCCTGTTTGAACATTAATTCCCCAAGACCCTTAAAACACAAAAGACCCCGAGGACCCAAAAGACAAAGATTACCCAAAAGTCCCTGATGACCCAAAAAGACCAAAAAGATCCTGATGACCCAGATGACCCAAAAGTCCGTGAGGACCCAAAAGACCCCAAAGACCCAACAGTCCCCAAGAACCCAAAAGACCACGAAGACCCAAAAGTCCCAAAAGTTCCCGAGGACCCAAAAGAACCCGAACACCTAAAAGACCCAAAAGACCCCAAAGACCCAAAAGACCCTGAAGACCCAAAAGGCACAGAAGACAAAAAGACCCCAAAGACTCAAAAGACACAGCAGACCAAAAGACCAAAATAGCCCAAAGATCAAAATACCCCAAAAACCCAAAATAACCTGAAGACCCAAAAGTACCCGAGGACCCCGAAGATGCTTTCGACCCCCGAGACCTTAACACCATTTAGACCTCTTACACGCTTCGGACAGATTAAACAGCTTGGACCATTGACCATTTCGACTACACTGACTTTTTATATCACAAATAAATATAATATCACCAATATTACAAATAAATTTGTAGAAAAGAAATGTTTGTATTATAATTGGTGAAAGTCATGACAACACAGCAAATGTGTGACGTCAATCTCTGCGACGAGGTGTGGAGGGGTGAGCGTAGCAAGCCGATCCAAGCTATTCGACTTGTAAGCCGAAGAATACGACAAACTATCAAGGTCAAAGCGAAGGTCCTTTAATTCACTTAATCTAACCCTCTAACTTGCAGCTTGTAGTGTTTTCTTTCCTCCTTTCTCTACTCTTTTCCTGCCATTAATTTCTTTGCTTATCGTTTCCAACTGCCCCACACCACTGTCAGGTCATACCCTCCATCACCTTGCTCTTCCATAAGCCTCAATGTTACAAAGAATACTAAACATATAGTGCATATAGAAAGTCTACACCCCCTTTCAAATTTTTCACCTTTTGTTGCCTTTTCGCCTGGAATTAACTTGCATTAAATCAGACTTTTTACACCTTCATTTACAACATCGTAACCCACAACTTCCAAGTGAAAAACAAATTCAATGAGAAGGGTGCGTGGTAGAGCACATCCCTCCGCCATGTAATGCCTGATCCACGCGAACATATCGGGCCCATTATATTTTTGAAATATCATGCGATATTTCGATTTTGGCCCTATCTCTCAAGGGTGAAGAGCCAAGTAAAAAATTAAATAAATCTCGCATCCGGATCCGAATTCGGATCTCACCAAAAATGAATCAATTCTTCTTTGTCACACACCAAACATGTCCATCAAGTTTCATCCGATTCCGTCTGCAACTTTTTGAGATATCATGCTATATATTGTTGTTGGCCTGATCTCTCAATGGTGAAGAATTACTTTAAAATTCTAGTAGTCGGATCCGGATCCAGATTTTCTCCAAAATCTAATCAGTTTGTCCTTGTCACACACCCAACCTGCCCACCAAATTTCATCCGGATCCATCCACAACTTTTTGAGATATCCTGCACAAAGATGGACAAACAAACAGACGACGTATAGAGCACAAAACTTGCAAAATCCCCCCCCCCAACTCCCACCTCTCCAATGGTTGCCATGAATACATCAAATTGTACATTTCATCGAGATTAAAATTGACAATCTTAATCAAAGCTCAGGTCAATTGGATGAAAATTGATAATTTTAAGATTGAAATTGATGATTTTAGAAATTTGACCTTGAGTTGATCTTTGACCTTTTGACCTCAACCAGTTGGTTTCCAAATTCAGTGATGCACTATGAAATTGCTACTTACTTTTCAGGTTAATCAGATGAAAATTATCAATTTTTCAGATGAAATTTGATGATTTTAGAAGTTTGACCTTGAGTTGACCTTTAACCTTTTGACCTCAAAATAGTTGGTTTCCCAATTCAGTGATGCAATATGCAAATCCTGTTCAAATTTCAAATCAATCGGATGAGAAATGAAGATTTTAGAAATTCTACCTCAAGATGACCTTTGACCTCAAAATCAAGAGGCTTCTCAATTTCGACGACCGCTACAACTTGGTAAAGTTTCATGACGATCGGTTTAGAATTGTGGCTTGTAGGTGACAAACAGACAGACAAACAGACAGACAAGCCGGAAGGCGGCGATGGGTCGCCGAGCATGGAAACTATAAGATATAGAGCAAAATGGATGTCATATAGCGGATAGGGAATCACCTTAAGATTATGCATATCAAATCTCATTGAGTTCCATTTTCTGATAATTACTCGGTATCCATTTGAATGAAAAGTACCGAAAATGCGGTTTGAAATCGGAAATCCCCAAAGTTCGAGGGGGTGCTGTGGGTGAACAAAGATCTAAATCGAAAATCCGGCTCGATCGTTTGTGCACAATGTATTCCAGATGATTAGTGTGAATTTTCACGACCATCCGACCATAACCCTAGGAGGAGCATTTGGCGCGAAGGCACCTCCAGCTCTCGCATATTATCGATTTTTGCACTAATTGACCTTTGACCCCTGACCGAAGTGAAATCGGTCAATATGTCCTGAGGAAAAGTTGTAGTACTCCTTGAGTACCACGAACCTGCAAAGCTTCATTCGTATCGATGCACTCACCTGGTCGCTAGGGGGCCTTCGATTTTCGCCAATTTTCACGCATACCCTAATTGTAGGGGGCGCTGCGGGTAAAGTATTCCATATATATCACAAAAACCGGAATATATTTGATAGAGCATCACCTGTAGATCATTCTTGCCAAATTTCATAACCCTACGTGGGATAATGGCTTTCGGAATTGATTTCGCGTGAACAGTACCGATTTTGAAGGTTTTTCAGTTGTTGCTAGGGAACCAAAGCGTGCCCAGCAACCATCACAATTTCCAAAGCACTAGGTCATAAGATGTACCTACCACCCGAGTTTGGTCAAAATCCGCCCACGTTTACTACCAATTATGCTGATGACAAACGAACAAACATCCAAACAAACATCCAAACAAACAGACAATTACTGACAATAAGGGTCACCTATTTCGGCAACCCAATACTGACAATAAGGGTCACCTATTTCGGCGACTCAACAGACAAACAGAAGAACAAAATCGATTGACCAATATACTTGAAAAATCTTAGATTTTGCAAGTAACAAACAAGCAGACAGAGAGGGGTGAAAACATAATCTCCTTCAACTTCGGTGGCAGAGGTAACAAATTTCAGAAAATTAATTAAGAATACAAAACTAGAATATCTTGGTGGGAAATGTATCTACCACCCTGTCATTCCGTGCCAACTCACCTAAATCTTAAAATCCTCCCCAGTTCACCTCCTCAGTTTTGCTGGAAAAATTCTTAAATGTAGATCTATATGGCTCGACCCACCATGCAAAAGATTAGCTTTCAGTTCCTCATAGTTTAAAAAATATCTATCTCTAGAGACCTTTGACATTTTGCCCTAAAAATGCCAAATGAGAAAAACGCATTTTTTCCAACTTCAGGGGCTTATAATTTTATAATGAACCCCTCTAGAAAGTTAATATTGCAAATATTTACTAATTGGCATCTAAATTTTTCAATTATGGCATCAGATAGCCTCTGGGATGCATATTTCTCACTGTATAGGAAGCTAAAAATTGCTTTTGGGCCAAAACGAGCTAAAATAAGGTGAAACTATAATAGCCCTCCTGAAAATACGGAACAACTTAGAATTTTTTCCTCATAACACAGTGATTATAGGGTCATTTTGCACTAATTAGATACATTTTTAGATACATTTTGCACTAATTAGATACATTAGATACATCCATAGATACATTTTTGTTGGGATAATACAGTTAGGTAATGAATTATAAAAGTTTTACCATAAGTCCTTGCCTCCGAGGGCTCTAAAATGGACCAATTTTGTCCCCTGGTTTGACCATGTGGCAAGGGGTATAGGATCTTCATTTTTTTCTAAAGATTGCCTCATATAAGATGTGTCTACTGACTGAATAATTTTATCTAACGCCCATGGAGTCATATTAAAATAAATTTTTATTTACATGCACGTTTTTTATAATTATTCACTTTTTTCATATTCATAAGCTTATAAATCTGAAACTGAACACTCCAGCAAAGTGATACTGCAGATATTTATAAACTGGCATATGAAATGTAAGGATCTGTTATCAGAATGCCTGATAAATGCATATGTTTCTTTCTGTAGGAAGTTGAAAATGCCACTTTGACCAAAAATGGTGAATGTGCAGGGGGCATTAACTGAGGTTATGTAACTAACTTAGATTATTCTTCTCATAAATTAATAATTATAAGTACATTTTTTATTCAAAAATAAATTCTTGTAATGATAATCCAAACATATGCTTGGGTTTTAATTTAAAAAAACATGTCCTACAGTTCTCTATTTGAAGTCATTAGTTATGACATACACCACTAGATGGAGTAATGTGATGGGATTGGAGGAACTGTGAAGCGCCTTGTTGCAACGGCAAGTTTGCAGGCCACTCTGCATAATCAGATTCTGACAGCTGAAGAGATGTTCCAGTGGGCAGAGAAGTATATAGGAGGGATCAAATTCTTCTTTGTGACATCACAAGAAATCCAACAAAATGCAATGGAGTATGACCTTGAGAAACGCTTCAGAGCAGCAACAACCATTGCTGGTACACGGTCACACCATGGTTTCCTGCCAATCTCCTCAACACGTCTGGAGATGAGAAGGGTTTCTTCTGATGCTGTATCATCAACAGTATGCACAGGACTGGAAACCACACAAGCTCATCTGTCCCAGTTATTAGTCCCAACCCTAACTGAACTGGATGTATACCAGGCTGGGAAACATATTGGTTGTGTTTATGACAGAAAATGGTACATTGGGAACATTGTCACAAAAAATGATGAAAATGATGTTTGTGAACTTCATGAAGCAAGGAAGGGGTAACACATTCTCATGGCCTCCAGAAAAAAAGAAAGATCAATGCTGGGTGCCATTACTCGACATTCTTTGTGTGGTTGAGGCCCCTGACATAAAATCTGGTGGACGTCAGTACCAACTGTCACAGCATGACTTTAAGCATGTTCAAGACCTGATTTCTAAGATGTAAAATTCTGTGCCTCTGAGTGCTGGATAATCATAATGAATGTCATAAAAGATGAAAGGTCATTAAAGAGTTTTCTAAGGTATAAAAATTACGAATCTCCAGAGTGTCTGTTTTCCATACCTCTAACAGGACTAAAGGTGGGCTTTTTTGAGTAATGGCTTCCTTCTTGCTACCCTACTGTACAGGCCAGACTTGTGGAGTGCTTGGGATGATGTTGTCACATGCACACAGTGACCAGTCTTTGCCATAAAGGCATGTCTCTCTTTCAAAGTTGTCATTGACCACTTTGTAGCCCCACTGATCAGTCTCCTCCTTGCTTGGTCATCCAGTTTGGAGGAACGGCCTGATCTAGCCAAGGTCTTGGTGGTCCCATACACCTTCCACTTCTTAATTATTGTCTTGAATGCACTCCAGGGATATTCAAGGCCTTTGGAATATTTTTATACCCAACCCATGATCTGTGCCTTTCCACAACTTTATCCCGGAGGTCTTTTGAAAGCTCCTTGGTACTCATTGTAGTATTTGCTGTGAAATGCACTACCCAGCAGAGGAAACCTACAGGAACAGCTGATTTTATTCTGAAATAATCAGAATCACTACAATTTAACACAGGTGGAGGGCAATTAACTTGGTGTGTGATTTGGAAGGTGATTGGTTACACCTGAGCTAATTTACAATTGCTATTATAAGGGGGGTGGGTGGACACTTATCCAACCAAGATATTCTAGTTTTGTATTTTAATTAATTTTCTGAAATTTGTAGCATTTGCTTTTCACGTGAAAGTTGTGGGTTATGATGTATAAATAAAGGTGGGAAAAGTCTGAATTAATGTAATTTCATTCCAGGATCGAAGGCAACAATAGGTGAAAATTTTGAAAAGGGGGTGTATCCTTTCGATCAGCACTGCATGAAGGCTGTAAAGTGGGATAAATTTGAATAACCAGCTCATTCTTGTGATAAAAAATTAATTCCCAGATTTAAGCAAACATGGACAACAAAAATTGCTGTCTGTTCATTTTGCAACAGTAGCATTACTACAAAAATGCAGTTTCAGCCATTAAGGTTCATTATGAAGCTATTCCCTCTGTCATAGTTGGAACATATGGGTAATCTAGCTCCTGCATCGTACAAGATTATCAAGAGGCATCAAGCAAATGCTACTTTAATAGTTAATAAAAGGACATTCAATTTGGATACAAATGGAGTAAAACTAGTTTTGGAGAAACCACAAAAGTGTTTGTGCAGTAATGGTCATGGAATCATTCATTCCAAGTGCAAGGAAATCAAAATAGCGCACCATCTCCATATTCTGTGTCCAAAAATGTTTCATTATTTTACACCATGACCCTCCGGATAAAAAGGAGGTCACACCAGGTTCTGCTGTATTTAGCGATTTGTTTTAGTTTGAGGTTGCCATTATTTTTGTCACAACCCTTAAAGAAAGAATTTCTTCTTTCTATTTTGATGTGTAAAATTAAAATTGCTCACATGGTCATTGGTGTGGCCAGATATACCGAAACACATGATAATTGGTGTAGCCATATGTACAGAAACACACCATCATTGGTTTGGATATATATATATATATATATATATATATATATATATATATATATATATATATATATATATATATATATATATATATATATATACCAAAACGCACAATCATTGGTATGGCCATAAATACCGAAACACACAAACATTGGTGTGGCCATATATACGGAAACACACAATCATTGGTATGGTCATATGTATGATAACACATGATCATTGATATGGCTATATACACCTAAACACACCATCATTGGTTTGGCCATATATATGTAAACACACAATCATTAGTGTGGCCATATGTACAGAAACACACCATCATTGGTTTGGATATACATATATACCAAAACGCACAATCATTGGTATGGCCATATTTACGGAAACACACAATCATTGGTATGGTCATATGTATGATAACACATGATCATTGTTATGGCTATATACACCTAAACATGCCATCATTGGTTTGGCCATATATATGTAAACACACAATCATTGGTTTGGCCATATATACCGAAACACACAATCATTGATATGGCTATATATATATATATATATATGTAAACACACGATCATTGGTATGGCTATATGTACCCAAACAGAAGATCATTAGTATGGCGGTATTATTGTTCACTTAATTACATGACATGTGAAGATGTTAACTACTAAGAAATATACTGGGCTACCAAACATGAAACAAGTTCTAAAATAAAAATGGGGGTTCAAAGTTCAAGTGTCCATTTGGAATATGCTTCAACTCCTATTGAGCAAAGATAAATATCAGCTTCAACAATTTTGTCAAAAACTGCTATTTACGCCAAATGTGCATTGACCTTGAAAGATTACTTTCTTCAATAATGCATGTGATCAAGTCATTTGTCACCTGGATGTGGGATAGGCCAGTTTACTTCTTTCGAGTTCATATGAATACTCAATTATGCCCATTCAACAACTGCGGATGATGATGGCCAAAGCACATGTGTGGCTCATCAAATTGATCTTAGATTTGATAGAAGTGAATGAAGTGTTCACACTTGTCAGGTAAGCCCAAAGGGTGTGCAAGTTGCTGGTTTTGAAGCAAGACCTTGATTGATGAGAAAGCACAGGATGATTTGATGTATAAGAAATTGCCCTGATTGTTTGAGGCCTGCATTTTTAAAAAGGATTAATATTTAATTAAATATATTATTTATTCATATTCAGCCCGTGGCTGGTTGACTGTATCATATTCGGGGGGTGGGGGCATGGTTGTGCTGCTGATGCAATGCACCCTGTTGCCAAAAAGTTGGTACTCATTTTTGCAACCTCAGAAGGATGACATGCTGAGTCAAACCACTTGCGGTTAATTCAACGGTTAAAAAGTGCTTCAACTCAAGACCAAAGGATCATAAGGCAGCCATCTTAACCATTAAGCATCCATCAATTGCGACCATACTCTGTTCTGAGCGTTGGTGCTGCCGAAGCAGTCTCCTTGGCTGTTGGGCACAATCCTGGACGGGTCACCACTCCAACACAGTATACCAGCAAGCTGGCACTCATTTTGCCGACATCGGAAGGATATCAGGCATAGTCAACCTCACCTGGTATTAATTCAACAGATGAGTGGGATTTGAACTCTGGATCCTACGATCCCAAGCCCACCACTCTAACCATTAAGCCAACACCAGGCAACTAAATATATGAAAAGATTAACGATTCATTCCACTTCACCTTTCTTTATCACATTGTTTGATGAGAAAGAATAAGTTACAAAAAGAAAGCATTTAACATTAAAAGGAGTACATTGAACAAAAATGTTCCACTTAAGGTCAAAACTCTAAACTTAGGACGAATGAAATGGCAACAATGTTTGAGTTTCTTTGACAAGGAAAAAATATTACGATTTTAAAACGTACGCACTGAAATAGCAACAGTAAAAAAAGAAAGAAAGATAACAATGGTATGACATCGACAATTCAAAGAGCCATGGCCATAACAGCTGCATCGAAAAAACAAATGGGCAAAGTTTGGTTTAAAAAAAAAAGAAAACTGGGAGACTTCAAGGAGGAAATTATCAAAAGCACAATCACTTGAAAAATCGAAATGAAAAATCTTTGATTTTTCAAGTGACAACCAAACAAACAAGGTGAAAACTGAGTGCGCCCTTTCGGTGCGCGTCATCACCGGGCGCCATGGCTTTCGTCACACAGCGATGACGTAGTTCACCACCAGGAGATGGAATTGGGAGGGGCCTGTGCAATTACATTACATGTTGGAATATAAGATAAACAAGAGACATGTTTCAAAATGCAAACATTGCTGAACAGTGCAAGCCTATGGAATAAAACTCACTTTGTTGAATCGGATTTCTGTTTGTTAAAGATGGTTCCCCCTGTGTATTGCAAGCATCACAACACAAAGAAGGAAGTGAGGCCTTTTGGAAGAAAATCTCTGTAACTCCGGTTCGAAAATTACTAGCAAAGTTGAGAAGTTGGATTAAATTGCTCAAGGCTTGAGAAATATTGTGTGGGAATTGGGCTTTCTGGAGCAAATGAATCAGACATGGAGATTAAAGTAAGAAATAGAATGACAGATAGGAAATTGAGGGTGAAAGGTGGTAGGGTTATGGACTTTAAGGCACTACCAAAAGTGGGTACAGAACCAGAATATGTAAGCAGGTCAAGACATCACTGAGTTCAGCAAGCTCATGCAAACAGGTCGGTTATTGGGTTTGTGAGCCACTGAGACATCAGGAGTAGGAACTCGAAAGAAGTTTTATGTCTGATTAAAAGGAGGCCAATAAAACTACATTTTAGACAATGATACGAGAATAAAAGAATGACGTTAAAGCAGAGTGAATATGGACAACATTAAAATATAAAGAGAGAGCAGATTTGTGCTTTGTAAATTTTTGCAATGTGGATGCACTGTGTGTGGCAGAGAAAAACAGAGCTCTCTTTTTGATATCTAAATAAATCTGTGCTCAACACTAACAAAACAATCATCATAACTATTATTCTTCTTCTTCTTCTTCTTCTTCCTCTTTAAAATGTAGTATATGGCTGCGAGTAGCATCAGTGGCTAAGAGTGCGGCTCTGCCGGTGATGCAATACCCTCTGTAGGTTAATGCAGGAATTTGGAATTTGTTCATGTTGCTGGCGAGAGGTCGCCTACTCTTCACGGACACCGTGGGATCTTTAACGTCCACCAATGAGTGCAGACAGATGTGACACCCAGTTTAATGTCCATTCGAGCACACACATTGATGACTCACTCTGCCTGCAAGACACCAGTGACGGTTTGTCGCTGGGCCGAGATTCAAACCCTGGCTACACGGTTCAGAGGCAAATGTGCATTCCTCAAAGCCATCCTGGCAGCCCAGTCATCATAACTACATAATTTGTTCAAATTCCTTAATTTAAGTTTTAAACTGAATTTTTTTTGGTACCACAGATCAATGCTGCACATGCATCTGGCTATGCATGGTACGCAGCAGAAGTGATAGGACAAGCACTTGTGACGCGATTACTGAGCGCGGACATGAATAGGAGAAAGGCTGAAAAGGTCGGATAGTTGTCAGAAAGTAAAACAAGGTCAGGCGAGACAATCTCATGAAAAGGCAAGACTTCAGTCAGAATAATGATATTATGCATATAGAACTCCACAAAGCATCCACTACAGATGGTTCAGGCATTCACTGTCACGATAGCAGGATATTAAATCAATTGGAACATGGTGTCAGCATGAAGTGGCACAGCTTCAAAGTGAAGAGAACAGTAAGAATACAAATTAAAAGGGATATATTGTACATATATAGTGATTTTGTAGGTACGCTTTGACAAGACGACTGATAGAATCAGGACGGTGGATAATAATAAAGTGCAAGTAATGTGGATGAATATAGAAGAGTGGGGGAGCTGCAAAAGTGGGAATGTCTAGGTTCAGTAGGCATAGGTAGGCTTGTTGGGTTTGCTTTGGAGTCGATTAAATAATCTCTGGATGTCTCCGTCAGTGTAAAATATTTTACCGCACTCGAGAAATGTTTGTACTGCATTTCAAAACAGAAGTAAATACATGTACGACATGTTGTTTTGGTTTAAGCTATCATGGCCTGCAAGAATATTCACCCCCATCCAAAGATTTCACATTTTGATGCAACCTGAGCTTATTTCACAATGCTTTCAAAATGAAAGTTATTATATCGTGGCTTCACAGACTACACCAAGGTGATAAAGATAAAAACATTTTTTAAAAATGCAGATAAAATGTGAATAAGTTTGATTAACAGATAAATCAGATGATTCTCAGTTGCATAAGTGTTCAAACCCTTTGCCGAATTAACCTTAAAATCACTTCAGGAGCAAATTATTTGTTCGAAAGGTTACAAAACAGGGTAATAGGTTTCACCTGCATGTAATCATCGGCTTCACCTGTATAAAATTAAGCTCACCACTTATCTAAGGAGTTTTAAGGTGCAACTCACTTGGTCACCCAACAAGGCATACATGAAGACCAAAGATCTTTCAAAAGAAGTGAGACATAAAGTGCAGAAGAGCGTTATAAAAAAAGATTTAAAAATCACTCGTTAGCCCTTTGAGTATGGGAAGATCCATCAATAAGAAGTGGAAGATGCGTCACACCACCCAGACTCCATGCAGATCAGGTCGCCCATCCAAACTCAACAGCCGGGAAAGCAGGAAGCTGGTTTGGGATGTCACTGTAAATCCAACAATGACTTTGAAAGATCTACAAGGCTCTGTGTCCGAGATGGGGGTCAGCGTTCATCAATCAACAACATACTGTTCCCTTCACAAAGATGGCCTCTATGGACAGGAGGCAATAAAGAAGCCATAACTGAAAAATACACATCTAAAAGCTCACATGGATTTTGTGAGAAAGCATCTTAATGATACTGTAGGCATGTGAAGCAAAGTTTTGTGGTCAGATGAGACAAAAATTTAACCTTTCGGTCTAAATTTAAAGCGTTACATCTGGCGTAAGCCGAACACTGCACATCACCATCAACACCATCCCTGCTGTCAAGCATGGTGGTGGCAGCATCATGTTATGGAGTTAATTTTCATCAGTGGGGACTGGCAAGCTTGTCAGGATATAAGTGACAATGGATGGTGCAAAGTACAGGAGAATCCTTGATGAAAACCTGCTCGAGTCAGTCATGAATCTGAAACTTGGTAGGAGATTCACATTTCAGAAGGACAACGATCCGAAGCACAAAGCTAAAGCCACACTGGAGTGGCTGAATAAGAAGAAAATAAATGTTCTTGAGTGTCCCAGTCAAAGTCCTGACTTGAACCCAATTGAACATTTATGGCGAGACTTGAAGATTTCAGTCCATCGACGATCCCCATCAAACTTGGCAGAACTAGAGAAATTTTCACATGAAGAATGGGTAAAGATTTTACCATCTCACTGTGCGAAGCTGGTAGAGACCTACCCCAAAAGACTCAGAGCAGTCATTGTTGCAAAAGGTTCTTCCACCAAGTACTGACCTCAGGGGCTGAATACTTTTACAACAAGTGAATTTGGATTTGTACATGTTTTTGTGGTATTCCTGACATGTAACCTCCTTCAACTATAACAGTTTTGGTTGATCTCTTCAATATGAATAAAAAAGTTAATTTGGAAAAAATGTTTCTACATAATTCATAATTCATAATTCATCTCAATGTGGCATTATTGATAGGGGGTGAATACCTTTTCAGGCCACTGTACCTGTCTTTTCTTTAAATTTACCTTCATTTAAGCTTCCTGGTAGTCTGTCTCTTTGCACTTTTTCCTGCTGTTGGTTGTACTCTTGTTTGGGTCTAACCTGCATTATGCGAGAGTGCTGGGGAGAAAATGCAACAAGTGTATGATCAACTGCAAAGCCTTCTTGTACCTCTACATCAGGTTCAACATCAAATTTTCTTGCACTTAAGCATTTTTTTCAAAAGAATGGTGAAGAGTGATGTCAGTTTGGGAACTCTCTGACCTGGCAGAACTTCAGTTACTTTTTCCTGTATTTACTTAGTTGTCCATGGCCTACAACCAACACTTACAAGATCATTGGCTTTCTTGGCCAAAATGACTCTGGCTCTTTCTCACACTACAGTTGGACACACAATGTTTGCTTGGCAATACCTTCCACTCACTATATATCGAAGCAACTTTGAGATTACACAATGACCAATATCTCATCTGTGATTGGCAATAGGTTATATTTGGCTCCCAGGCAGGTGCAAACTTGAACGGTCATCCATTTTTGTGCTAGGCTGTGCTGCAAGAGCCAAGTTAGCAATCCTGCTTAATTCGTAGTATCAAGCAGCAATGATAGTTGCTCACTGTGTGGATAATACCTCGTTGTCAAACTGAGGAAGCGTGTGTATGTCAAAACAATCCAAACACAGAAGTGACACATCGAGGGCAGCTCCCCATCAAGTGTTTGATTTGACAGCCTCTCAAAATAACTCGGGCAAAACTGGGGCTAAAAATATAATGGAACAACCTTGTGGAAACAAATGAAGCCATGTTGTCAAACCAACCATCCCCTAATGCAGCTATACTTTCCTTTATGTGTTCACTTCTCGTTTGATTTGTTTTTCTCTTCTTTGAGAGCAAACTTTTTTTTATTTCACTTTATAATATTCCTTGCCATTATGTTTCCTGCACAAGAAGCAGGATTTAAAATCTGCATTCCATCTTCACCTGCCTCTGTGATATATTTTTCTGTCGTGCAATGGACATGAATCACGTCAGGCCAGATTAGATGTGTGACTTGCCACAGGTATCATGTAAATCTGTAGTGACCTGTTCCATGGTCGGGTTGTCGGCGACTAAACCGTCTTCCCCACCAAGTTTCTTGGTGAGGAAGGTGTACATTATGGACACCCAGCAGGATGAAGAACAAAACCTGTCAAAGGGCGGAGGAGCTCGTTGGGAGCCAACAGCCATCCACATATAGTGCCCAACTGTGTCTGCAGAAGTCCTGCAGTTGGGTTACTTCTTATTAGGAGGTTGGTGGCAGGATTTGCACTCCGGCCACCGTAAAACCCTTCATTCCACAAAACATTCCAAAAGCATTAAAAAAAAATCTGAAAACCTCCTCCATGGGAGTACCTCCTGTGCAGCTTCCCTTCGCAGGGCAGCTCACTGGATGACGGGATTGGGGCAATGGCTTCGGGACCCCCAATCTTTGATGAGAGGAGGGAAACCACGAGGTAACCTTCCCTGGTCAGATTGCGGTCGTGTGTGTCGGGGTGGTGCTGAAGTGTCGTCCACAATACGGCGGTCTTCTTGGGTTAATCTGAGGCGGTCCCTTTGGGTGGGTGTCTGGAATGTCCTATCTCTAAGAGAGGATGATGGCCTGTCTGTTGTCATCTGAGCTCAAGTGTTTGGACATTGATATTGCAGCACTATCTGGAGTTCGGAGATCGGATTGCTGCGAGATCATGGCAGGTGGTTACACCTACTATTTATTGGTCTGGTCGCTCTGATGGTTACCATGCCCAAGGAGTTGCTGCAGCTTTGTCCAATCAGCTGAGTCCAATGATAATTGAGCGAACACTGGTCAACGATCATGTGTGACTAAGGATTCGTCATTCCTTGGGTGTAATTTCCCTGATATATATATATATATATATATATATATATATATATATATATATATATATATATATATATATATATATATATATATATATATATATATATATAAATAAATATATATTAATATTATCCATGAAAACAAAAAACATGCTCAGGCAGTACTTTTCATCTTAGAGGTCAACAGGTTTTTCCCTCAAAATCGAATTGTTTTTCCTGACCATGGAAACTATACTACACACAGATGTTCGTCCTTTTCTCTGCAGTTTCCAACCAAGATCAAATTTTTTGAAAACATTGGAATTGATCGTATTTTTGGCTATAAAAATTGACAATATATTTTTTTGATTTGATGTCCCATACTTGACAGAGCATCAATGCTGCTGAAGGAATATTGTGGTAACGGTTATCCTGGGTGGTTGCCATTGCCTTTCCAGCATTATTTGTCCATGCTCAATCCTTTTCCATGCTGAACAACAAGCAAGGAAGCCTGCACATATTTTCTTTCCCAAAATCTTTGGTATGACTCAGCCGGGGTTTGAACCACCAACCAACCAGACTCAAGAGCAGATGCTCGAACCATGATGACACCGAGACTAGTTAGATGGATATATATATATATATATATATATATATATATATATATATATATATATATATATGTAACACATTATGAGAAGTATTGGTTTTCATGCAAGCAATCAGAAAGTGCACACCTGAAGAAGTACATTGAAAGTATCATCAGTGATGTCATTTTGAATGGTGAATGGGTGGTAAATATTAAGATTTTGGGAAGAAAATATTACATGCAAGCATATACAAATTAAAATCATAACGAGTGAAGGCTACTCCTTGCGGGAGATTGCTGCCCGATTTAATGTGTCAGCAGGAACTGTGTGGAAGAGTCTGAGGAGGATATGCAAAAACGGTGCCGTTGACAACAGAAGCACTGAAGGACCAAAGCCTGAACTCTCTTAAAGTAATGTGAAGTACCGCAGGATGTTCCCCACTTGATAGACAATGATCAAGTGGAGATCATGTGAATTATTGTGCTGAAAGTATGGATGTTCATGTTTCCTGAAGAAAAGTAACATCCACATTCACACAAAATTTAAGTTACACAAATGACTAAGCTTGTATATATATATATATATATATATATATATATATATATATATATATATATATATATATATATATATATATATTATCTTGAGTATAAATTGCTTCCAAAAGTGAGGTCAAATAGAAACAGCAAATCAGACAAAGAAGGTGCCTTGAGAAGCAATGGGGTTGGCTCTCAAATCTATGATGCATCATGTATGCTCAAGATAAATTATTACATTTGTCAGTCTTTGCAGAATTATTGTGTAGTTTCTGGATATCCATAGCTTAAAATTATCTTCTTAAAACTGATAGACATGGTAAAAATTGAGAGCAATGTCTGATTTAGCAATGGAAGAAATCCCTCTGGAGGACAATATCAATGGCTTCCCCAAATGACAAACTTACAGGATGAGAGATAATTTCGCATCGACAAGGAACTCGAAGAAAAAAAAAATTAGCAGGCATGGATAAATGAAGCTGCTACTGAGTAGCGATATGCTTGTGCATAAAGAATAGCAGTAGTGAAAGCAATTATGAATTAATCCTGGGATGAGCTCGGTTGGCTTGAGCGGATTTGCAAAATCTTATCCATTAAATAAGTCAAAGCAGGACTTACACTGACATTGATATTTTTACTTTACGACTGTGTTAGTATCTGTTACAAGTGTTGGATGTGCAAGCATTATTTCTTAATGGTATGAATACACCAATTGGTAGCCCCATGATTAAAGATATGGAAAATCACAATGGTGAATTTATAGCACTTTTGTGAAGAGAAATTAATAAATGGATTGCATTCTCCCACATCCAGGCTGTGTAATGCTCATAAATCCACCAGCATCACACCAAGGAAGTCAGACAGCAAGATGAACAAACCGTAAAGTAAGCAATGGAAAATAACAACACAATGAAAGGATCGTAAATAAGACCAAGAATATGAGGATGCAACCTTCAGAATATGGCTTCACAGTGCATTTACAGAAAGATGAGAATGGTGAGCAAGGCGGGCTCAAAATTTTTGCACTATTGTGTACTGTTTTGACTGTATGTCGGGTAAATACATATATACATACATTTCTACAAGATGAGAATTTTAGTAACATATAGAAGATATATATCTATATGTGTGTATACATATATATATATATATATATATATATATATATATATATATATATATATATATATATATATGTAAGAATAAATATATGTTGCAGCCATATATATGCAGTGGTGGAGGCAGAGTGTGGGTGGTGGGTGGTGGGTGGTGGAGGGCAGCACCAAAAATATGGGTGGCAGAGCACGAACCACTCGCTCAAGGTGGCGGAGCGCGAACCACTTGCTCTGAATGACATGGCGTAGCAAAAGCATTCGCAGAGAGTGAACAATTCACTCAGAATGAGGAAGCGCGGTACTGCTGTCGACAATGGGTACTCTGCAAGTGGCTTAAGCACTCATGCAAGCACTCCAATTAAATGGTTGATAAGGAATGGTTGGCCAGGCTCTCGCTGCATCCCATCAAGGATCCCTTTAACTTTAAAACCCATCTTCATCATGCACACAGCAGTTAATGAAATGAAATGAATTAATGAAATAAAATGACAATCCACAAAAGAGTTGCAGCTGAATGCAAAACAACCCTGAAGACATCGCAAAGTTCAATCGCCCATGAAATAAGCATTGCATACAATCTGCCATCTTGCCTGCTCGTCTGTGCACGTGTCACAAGGTACATCGGTTCGAGGTCCGCACAAACGTTATAAGTTTTTCTTAAAACGTGTTTTTCACCAGATTCGCTTTGATTCCTTGTCGAGTACAAATCGAAACCTCCGAAAATATAGACACAGATCTGACAGACGCTATGGATAGGCAGTCCCTCTGGGGGACAGGGCATGAGGTCAAGCAGTGAATACATTAAATCATATAGCTCAATGAAACTGGTTAATTTTGTTATGTTCCAAAAATGTTTTGTTCACTCAATATAATTCTCCAAACAGTAGGAAAAGATGAGTTTAATGGTTTGGAAATTTCACTTTTTAGCCGCGTCGCGCTGCGAACGCTGGCTCTAAAGGCCCTGTCACACCTTGACGATTTAGCCAGCGTATGCCGACGCATGAAAAATTTGTCTAAAACGCTGGCACACGTCGAATACGTTATGAGTAAGTTTTGTATACGTTAAGAGCACGCTGAAGCACGCTGGCATACGTCGTTGTACGCCGAGCTCGTTGACAAATTTTAACATGCTCAAAATTTTTCAACGTATGCCAGCATACGACTCACACATTCCGCATACGCTGGCCATAAGTTGTAGACACGTTACGCGATCGTTGACACACGTTACTTGTAAGTTACTCATGAATCGAAACACGTCGTGGTAATGTTTAGCGTACCCAAAACTTATTTCTAACCTATGAGTAACGTGCTTTGAACCTATGGGTAACGTATCTCCAACGCATATTGACGTATGTAGACGTATTTGACGTCTTCCGGACGACCACAGAACTTACTGAACGTGTTTCTAACTTACAGCTACCGTATAATGGCGTATTGGCAGCATTTAGGGGAATTGGTAGATAAAAATGGGCTTCACAGGAGGTTCACAGGAGAGCTTCACACGTCAGTGTTCCAGACTCCATGTTTTTTTTGTTTGTTTGTTTGTTTTTTATTCGGCATGACGGTGATGTTGACAATTCGATTTCTAGTGCGGTTATGATTTAAATCGTTGAGCGGTAACCTTTTAATTATATTATATTATATTGGAAAAATATTGGAAAAAAAAGGAAAAAAAAAAAAGGGAGCCATATTGGAAAAACGAAAAACTTTGCACCTCTGTATCACTGACACCCCACCAAGGAAAAAACTGAAGCTTGTCATAAAAAAATCAAACTCATTCCTCATGAGTACTTGCTATATGCAGTGATAGATGCCCTCGTTACGACGTCATAAGGGTCTACAGAATTACATATGTAGAATGCCACATCCGATCAGTATGAAAATTTTTGAGGGTCATCTAGGGATAAAATGTTCCACAGAAAAATTATTAATTATGTCATTGGTCACGTGATTCAGCAGCCATATTGTTAAAAATAAAAAAAATTTAAAACCTTCAAAAACCTCTGAAGTGGCTGAACAGATCGAGGCAAAACTTTACACGTATGACCGTCTGGCCATGAGTAACAAAGTGTTCACACACATGACATCATAGGTCATATTGTTGGCAGCCACATTGGATTTACCCTAAAACCTATAGAAATACACCACTCAAAATTGTGAGGGTCGGCAATCTCTGATTTATCTTTTACTCATGTATTTTGTAATCAGAATGCCACGCTGTGGTAGGAGGACATTATTAAGCTGCTTCCTATAGCTTAACATGACGTGCGCTTAAAACATGGGATTTCTAACGAATATTTTTGAGTATATTCGAGTCTTAAAGGGTCTACATGATCGACAGTCATAAAGGTCTTTGTATGTTTTGGCTCCTCGGGAGCTGTTGGATTGCTGGGAACTTTTTGGGACGTTTGGGTTTTCTGGAACTTTTTGGGACTTTTGGAGGGGTTTTTTGTTTTTGTTTTTTAAATATATACAATGTCAAGGCACGTACAAGAGTTAACACACAGAACGTATAACAAGGGGAGGAGGAGACAGGATGGATGGGAGAGGGAAGCAGAAAACAGTGGGGAATAGACATGAGGATATCTGTGGAAGGGAGAGGGATGGGGCGGAGTACATGGGGTAAACAAGAGGGACACCACAGGGACTTTCAGGAAGGAAAGCAGGGAATTTGAAGGAGGTGGATTAATGTGGGTAGAAAAGATCATGGTTTTGGATGGGGAAGATAAGAGATGGTGGTGAACAGCTGTTTTGAAGACCTGGAGGGAAAAAATGGGATTGAAGAGTGTGTGGGTGTTTGTTCCAGAGGGAGGAAAAAAAAGAGGAATGAAAGAGTGAAGGTGAGCAGTGATTCTTGATTATGTTCATTTTTACCAGAAGGGGATTGCTGGCAGACCTCGAGCACTCTGTGGAAATATGGGTGGGAAAGATAACAGGGCAGGGGAGGGGTGAGGTCAGAGAGGAGACGGTAGAAGACAGAAAGACCACCAACCTGACTGTGGTGAGAGAGTGAGGGACTGAAAGACTCAGCCTCATCTCAGGAGATACCAATGATCGTGAATGCCTTGGTTTCCACAGTGCGAAACTGTGAAAGGTGAGAGGCAGGAGCACCAGCCCAAAAGGGAGAGCAGTACTCCATCAGGCTGCGGATGAAAGCTCTGTACGTGGTCAGGAGCTCAGGTGTGCCAAGGAAGGACTTTGCATGACAGAGGATGCCCAGTCAGCGATTGTCTTTGGAGGCCAGGTTGGAGATATGGCTTTCCCAAGAAAGATCATGGCAGATGGTGAGGCCCAAAAGTTTGAATGAAAGGAATCTTCAAGAGGATTGTTGAGAAAGTAGATGGGGGGGAGGGGGGGTCCAGACGGTACTTTCAGAGAGACATAGTGATAGTGTGAGATTTCTCAGGGTTGAAAGACATGTTCCAAGTGTTGGACCAGCTTCTGCTTTTGCCCAGATCTGCAGAGAGTGAAGAGGATGCTGCTTGCCGATCTGAGGGATGACAGATGGTACAGCAGAGGGTGGAGTCATCAGCAAGGAGATAAAGAGGGTTTTCCAGAGTCAGTCCTCAAACTTTTTGCGTCATCAGGGACTTTTGGGTGCTCGGGAATGTTTGGGACTTTTGGGTCCTCGGGAATGTTTGGGACTTTTGGATTCTCGGGGACTTTTGCGATGTTTGGGTCCTCAGGAATGTTTGGGACTTTTGGATTCTCGGGGACTTTTGCAATGTTTGGGTCATCAGGAACTTTGGGACTTTTGGGTCCTCGGTAACTTTTGGGTCCTCAGGAACTTTTCAGACTTTTGGGTCATCGGGAACTTTTGGGTCCTCTGTAACTTTTGGGACTGTTTGGTCCTCGGGAACTTTTGGGTCCTCGGTAAGTTTTGGGAATTTTGGGTCCTTGGGGAGATTTTGGGTCCTTGGGAACTTTTGGGACTTTTAGGTCTTTGGGAAATTTTTGGACTTTTGGGTCCTTGGGAACTTTTGGGTCCTTGGGGAGTTTTGAGTCCTCAGGGTCTTCAGGCTACTTCAGGGTCTGAAAGGGTCTTCAAAGTTCAAAGGGGTCTCAGCAGTCTAAATGGTCGACAGGTATATTTAAATAGTGAGTAATTAAGAGACAAAAATTGTGCCACATGAACACACACAGACACACCTCATCCATTTATAGTAGATACATCTTCAAAGGACACGATTGGGAATAGGAACGTACTGTACACCACTTACCGTAGCAGATAGCTTTGGCTTACCGCAGCACGAAAACGCTGAACGTATTATTTATTTAGTTGGATTCCAATTGTGCGTGGAGTCAGGCCAGCTGTGCAGTGAGCCAATGAGTGGAAGACACAGCTCAACTAATAAGGTGTGATGGCCTTTAGCCGTGTTATGTCACGTGATATGTGTTAACCAATGAGATTGCATATAAATGAAAAAGCCAGAAGAGTGATCTTTAAAGACTCAGGTGGTGGATGAAAATCCCCGAATCGGACTTGGGCTGTGTGGAAAATTTGGTGGTTGTCGCTTCAGCGGACAGGCAGCCAACACAGATATCCGATGAAGCTGCCTCCCAGATGCATTTATATTGCTACGGTTGTGGGGGTAGATGGAAGAATCTAATAGGGAATATAGCATTGTGCAGAGTTGCTTGGTCCGTGGACGAGTAGGAGGAATCTCGATGTAAGTAGGGAATCTGTGAGTTTCAGTGTTACGTGTCACCACACGAGGGGTGGTGCGGTGTTAATTAGCATAGGGAGTAAAAATAAGTTCCCAAGTATGTGATTCCCCTCTGTGATTTTCCCTTTGGTTTTATATTTCAAGATCGCCAATAAAGGTGGGGAATGCGTCCCTGAAACCACAACAAATGGGCAGAAAGCCCCGCCTTGAAAGGTTGACAACAAGTGGTCACTCCGCCGAGGGACGATTGATGGATGTGACATCAGAAGCCAGCTGAGCAAGAGAAGCCCCTTCTTCCTGGGTTTGGTGCGAGCAGGCCACGCCCCGGAGACAGAGGAGATGGATCGGCGTGATCGAAGTTAAAGGAAGGAGGTTGCGCATTTTAAGAGGAAGAAGGAGTTAGTTTGCGGATTTTGGGAGAGCCGTGATCAGTAGGCTGGGAATTTTGTGGAGAGCCGTGATCAGAGTGGAGGCACAAGGCGCATTGCTCGGAGAGACGAGTGCGGAGGGTGAGCGCACGCCGAGGAGGATGACATGGCCATTAAATTCATGCTGAGGGGATTTTGCTCACGTGGTGGAGCAAGACGCTGGCCTTTTGCTCTTGGTCGGGTCGGTGAGGACGATCGGAGCACACAAAGCCATTACACTGGGGCTTTGAGCCTTTATGTGGTGTGCCGCTCGCGGCTTGCCTGGTGTGCGTTTGTCCCGCGATGATAAAAGTGCCTCAATTCCAGTTCCACAAAGATCAGCTACGGGCCAAACTAAGTAAAGGAATAGCTTTTCTTTTCATTTTGTGTCCCCTGTGTCTGTCTTTGAGTCTGTGTGAGAGGTTCCTCGACTGGAGGATTTATTTACTTTATTATTCTTGTCATTACCTTTTGAATTATTGTCCGTTGTAAATATGCATTTATTTTCATTAAATATATTCCTTTTAAGAAAGTGTAGCCGTGTGCTGTCCGCACGCAGCGCCCCCGTGCTGTGTTCCTCCTGGGTGGATCCCCTCTCCTGTAATTTTTTGAACACCTCATGTTGCATACAGTTTTAATAAACAACTCTATCAGTTAGCATTTGGAAAATGAGTCATGATATTACGCAAAAAGGTTCAATACTCATTAAGGCAACGTTATTGCTCACTTTAATGTGCGAAAAGTGTTAATTCAATCAGAATATATCTATCTGCACTGTGCAGCAAAGCATACGTGTGTGCCTTTCCAACAAAAGCTTCATAAAGGTTCAGAAATGAAACCATAAATTGCATTTCAAACATTACCTCTCCAGCCTCCACATGGTGTAACCATTTTGTAATGACAAGTCTTTCCATCAAATGAGCTTTTAAACATTACAATTTCAGCAACAAACTTGTAATTGCAAAGCAGTGGAAGCCAGTAGAAAGCAAAACAAAAAGTAGCAATTTTTTTTTTTTTTAACAATTTAAAAAAGTCACAAGAAGTTGCGTTTAATGTTGATGAAATAGTGCAACATTAAACACAACTTTTATTTCTGGTTACTCTGAATTAACTTTTTGTTGTTGCGATTGTTGAACGTCTTGGCTTTGATATGAGAGAGTGAAATGACTAGACTGTATCTACTTTTAAAGATACAGTCAGAACCTCAGATTACATCACTTAGCATGTTATTTATTGATGTTTGTTTCAAGGGAATGTACAAAAAGCTTCATTCTTGGTGTCGAGCATTCTTCAATGCAAAATCATATTGAAAATTCAAGTCCATTGCATCAAGACTACGGTTGAAATCACTTTGCTGACAAAACTGGCGTTTCATGGAGGTATTAACAGAATGAGACAAAGATGCAGTCACTGAACAAAACAAAAACGTATCTTAATCGAACAAGTTTAACCGACATCAAAATACTGTGGGAACCATCAGAGAAAGTTATCTATTCTGGAGAGCTGAACACTGCTCTTTCATCAGTGGCTTGGCCCATTAAATTTCTGAACCTTGAATGATGTTCAGTTGATGATTTATTCAGGTTTATAATATATACCTATCTCTAAAATTTGCGATTCCTAAATAATGGAGAGAACCTTCATTTACATTGTGTCACTTTCGATACACTGTTCACGTCGCCGCCCATCCAGGCTCATCACAGCTGGAAATGCAATTTTGCCAACCTTGACAGCTGCAAATCAGGAAGCTCAGCTAACCCTAACCCCAGCGGTCTGGCAAGCTCCTCTGTGACCAGTCTTATGGCTGCCTCCCAGATGCATAATCCCAGAGTGGTGTGCTCCGATAAATCGTGGCCTCTCGCTCAGGTATATTGCGCTTATAGATCACACAGCAGCCAGGCGCGTGGACTTACTTAAGGGGAGCTCAAAACTCTATGGATGCTGAGGTCGTCTTGCCAACTTTCAAAATGAAGAGTAGAAATCTGTGTGACCTGGCAAGCTGCCGCAGCAGATAAATAGAGAAAACTCAGCCTGGCCACTTTACCCCAAGCTTCATATGCCTGCCAATTGTGGTCTGCGGGATGGTGTTTGGACCCCTAGATGACTTTAGGTGGCATAGAAAGCAAGAAATGATTTGAGTGACAAAATACCTAAGCAGAATCACAAGTATTTGTGCAAACTATTTATAATATATCTAAAGTTCCGAAAAATTATTGTTTATTTCATTTTTAATACATTGTTATATGTCTTCCTGCAGAATCATTATAACTAGTTTAGCAAACAGTCTCCTAAAAGGGTTAATCTTCTAATTGTGTTCATTTACTGAAACAAGATCATCAAGAGTTATGAAGTAATGTGGGATGCTTGAACATGTGAATATTTCAGTCATGAGTATTTTTTCCCCAACAACTAGTAATTGTTATCATTAGCAGTAATACGGCGAATGGATGACTGCGAGTCTTTGGTCATTGCATTATCACTAAGAATCTATGACTTCCCAAGATAAACACAGGGTTTTGCCAAGATTTGTGGTGAACTGAAAAAATAAATAAATAAATAAATAAAAATCACATACTCACAGTTTCGTTGATTAATGAAAAGAAAAATTTATGGCTTCATCAAGGCCATAATTGTGTATATTTTTTTTCCATAAATGGAGGAAACATAGACCCGTGGGTTATGTCTGTTCCATTTATCACGATGAAGACAATGCAAGATAGCATAATGTAAAGATCCATTTTTTATTTGAATGTGAGTTTAACTTCCACAATTGTTAAATATGAATCCATTCAGCTTTTTTTCTGCATTGTCAACATGGTCTTCATGCCATCAGGATTTCACTGCCAGCACCGAGGAAGTGCTTCACTGGATAGCGACTACAAAGTCACAGACATTCCAGCCATTCATTATTCAAGACATATAATCCGATAATTTATGTAAAAGAAAAAAGCAATTTGGCTGTTCTGAGCAAAA
This sequence comes from Eptatretus burgeri, assembly GCA_024346535.1. Classification (NCBI taxonomy): domain Eukaryota; kingdom Metazoa; phylum Chordata; class Myxini; order Myxiniformes; family Myxinidae; genus Eptatretus; species Eptatretus burgeri. The sequence goes on along the minus strand of BROF01003541.1, from coordinate 77,582 downwards.
ACAAATCAAGAAATTTGTTTAACTAATTCACTCACATTAAAATACTTCCAATAATGGTGGTAGCCAAGTGTTGTGGCCATTAGACTGGCATCGCAATGACTGTACCATCAAATTGGGCTGAATGCAGCAGTATTGAGGATTTGGATTCTAAGCTCCTGGAAGCTGAGCTAGTTGCAAGAGAATTACAATGTCACTGTTGGATTGTTGGTTCAAAAACAAACAAACTGTTGTTTCATTAATGATCTTCAAAGAGGGCTAATTTCCTGCCCCACCTGGTCTGCTTTCCACATGTCCATAGTTCATGGTTGGTCGACCTTTCACAGCTATTAGAGCAACTTCTACTGGGAAGTTAAACATGAAAAGGCAGTGCTGTCTACATCTGCCTAACTGAAATAAAATTTGGAGACATTTACAACATGAAATATGAGCATACTAAACCATTTTCCCATAATGCAATTTCAACATGAGCAGCCCACGACTGTATGTAGAGGAATATGTCGAGTACATTTTGAGATTATATTTGGAACAACAGAGGAATGTAATTTAATTTATATGATTAGGGAAACAATAAGATGGAGCAAACTTTTTAACTATCCACTGATTATTGAGTAATAAAATCAGGTAATTGCATTTCTGCAATAATTTAATATGAAACTTATTTTAAACCCTCATTGGCACAGTTGGCAACAGTCGCCATAACCTGAGATGAGAAATATTTTCGTCATTCAGTTAATAGAATCCAGAAGTTTATGCTCATCACTTTCATATCTAGAGCTCCTTACCGAGAGATTCTTTAAGCCTTGTTTGGGGTGATTTCCACAAAAAAATAAACAAATCTATATGTCTTAATTTTTTTTTTAGCTTATCTGGAAGTGGAATTCCAGACAAGGTATTGTCATCGTGCAGCATTCTTCCATCCGTCTCCTGTTTTGACTTCTCTAGCCAAACTGCTGGGCCGATCCGGCTGAAATTTGGCAGAAACCTTCCGCTCCTAACTGGTAATGTGGATGAAAATGCTAGTTCCGGTCACGTGACTTTAAGTCAGTAAAAATGGCCGACTTGGTAAATTTATTCAAACATTTTCTCCTCCAGACCCACCAATCAGAATGCTTTTAATTCAGGACATTAGGACAGGGTCATGATGGCGGAGGTCCAGATAAGCTCCAGGTCCAGTGGTCCTATTTTAAGAACACAAATCTTATAAATCCTTCACATGGCATTTGAATGTCTATTGTTATCGGTAAATGTGATAATTTTCAGCGAATGTTCAACCATTTTGAAAGGTTGCACCAACTGGCATTATTGTCAGAGGTGGAAAATCTTGTAAATAAATTTACAAAGAGTCTGAGTCTTTTGTGCTGTTTTCCTTTTTCTTTTTAAATGTAATTGGTGCTGCTCCAGGTCAGAGCAATCATACATTTAACTTTTCAATGAAAAGAAGCATCTCAGGGAGATAGGATTTGTGATACAATTTTTTATTTTGGTTTGCTGGATGAGTGCAGCACGGCCTTTTCCCAAGCAGCATGTCAGTGCTCCTCCCAAGTTTCCCCTGAGTCATTAAAGCCAAAGACAAAGTGTGGACTATCACCACATGTAGATAAGATGCAGATTACCTTCTCCTCCATGAAAACCATTAGTGAACCAGAAGAGTTTTTTTTTCTTGACATCCCAATATCATGACATGGCAGTTCTCCTGAGACTAGCTCAGGGTCCAGAGGCTTACAAACCAATTTCTACATACAGTACTCTGTCCTACAGCTGCATTTTAAACCACTATCTCTGGGGTGCCGGTCCAATGTCCTGAACAGTAATTACCACCACCATATCCACAAATTTACATGCAATATTATGACAATGTTTATTTAATAAAATATTTTATTTTAATTGAGCAATTTGAAAAGCAATATCAAGTGTAAACATATTCTGAATACTTATCAGATGCCAGGACCGCATTAAAAAATTTTTTATGATATTTCCATGATGTTAAGAGCATAAAGTTGGCTGGAAGTCACCGGGAATTAATCCATCAGTTACGAGCTCATATTGCACAATTCTGCCTGAGGACTTGAATTTCTCTTGTTACCGATATCAAAACAATTTAATAATCACAGTGGAATGGATACATCACCGAGTATCCATCACTGAGGATGCATCGCCAAATGAAATATTTCCATTATAATCTCTTCGAAACACTTGAATAATAAATAAAAGACAAGGATATCGTAATTTTCTTTTTATGCAAAATCAACCAAATTGTGGTGGTCGCAATCCAGTTAATTGTTCAGGAAATAAATAAGTTACTTCTATGGCAAGGAAGCGGTCAGATATTCACCTAGGAATTAAAACGAACATCAAATTATGAGAATGAGTAAATCCAAAATATACATTTTGTAACTACGACAATAGTTTTGTAGGAATATTCACATATGTAAAAATTTGAACATAAAAATAATTTTAAATGGTGCTCATACCACCCTTGGACAGTGTGGACGAAATGCTCATGGCACATTTACCTGGAGAGTCCTAAAAAGATTAAAGGAAAAAACAATCGTTTTCGACTAGTATGGAGTATGCTTTCACACAGTCATATGTACTCGCACCATGAGCGGCCACAGGAAATTGCCATTTCGGAGCACTCAGCCACATCGACTTCATTAGGTTTCCGCAGCGTAAAGAGAACCTGTGTTTAAGCGGTGGTGCCGTAAGCATGCCGGCGCCACACGCATTTCTCTGGCACCAGACTTGAGCTGCATACCTTTCAGCGACAGACACATTCACGGTGAGAAGTGCTTGGCCGTGTGCCACATCCTTTGGAAATGCATCAACAGTTGCGAAGAAATGATCTGTTGCCAAAGGGAAAAGGCACTAGGCCTGGAAAGCAGCGCACCTGTACGAATTTGGTAATCCATGTTTCACGCATTGTCCTTGCTATGTGGCGGAGTGGTCGCACGGTATTTGTTTCACAGCCAAGTGCCAATTAAAATGATCTTTCAGAAGTAGTTACAAAATGTAAAATTTCTAAAATCTTAATGTTGTGCTGCAATTCAAAGCAAAGGTAAATACAATGACTTCTTACAATCATCCAAAAAGAATCATCGACTGTTTAGAAACAAAGGTTGAATGGATAGGAACAAACCAAAATGAGACAAACAGATTCCCCCACAATTGTCAGACACGTACTATCTCCAGCAATCTCAGTGGAGTCTTTACACCAAGTTCTCATGCACCATGAATGCAATAAGACGAGGCATTTCACGTAAGTGCACCGCACTCATCCTCCCTTCGGTGCAGACTGTCTGTCACGGAACCTTCTCTAATTAAAAGCAGCACTGTGTGTTGTTTCGGTGATTTTATTGATGCAACTCAGATGGCGTAACATCTGCAAGAGGGCATCATGATAGCAACCTTTCAGAATTTCTGTAAATGGAATTGAGTGATTAAAGTGAAAAGGTAAAATTTTAAAGTGCCCAAAGGGTTTTAGATTTTTTTTTTTTCCATGTACAGGAATTAAGTTTTGGCATACGAGCAAAATTAATCGAGGGTGGAAAACCGTAAAACCAAAGCCATCTTGTACCCGGTGAGATTAATGTCCTCAGACAGATAGCAGATTTGAGGGTTGTCAATGTTCTGATTTGTAATCGATTAATTAAGTATGGTGTTTGATACACAATTATTTCTGTACATAAAAAGGCAAAGCAAAAGCTTATGATGTCTGTTAACGCGACAACCAAGCACATGATTTTATGGTGTGTGCCACAAATGCAGCTCTCATCTCCCGTGAAGTTTACACCTGAGAACAAAGTCCACAACCACGATACTCTACTGAAGGAGATCTAATTATAATTTAGATTGAGTTCAAGCAATACCAATCCTGACTCATATAATGACTAATATTCTGATTCTTATAGTGGTGTTCCTTTTGTGCTCACGGTAATTCATGGCAGTTAACGTTGCCCGGTTCTGAATTGCAATTTGACCCGAGAAATTTCAGAAAAATTTATCGGCTAAGCCCTTTTCCTTGAGGGATATCCAAGTCATATGAGAGCTCTCGCCATCAAACTCCTTGGGAAGTCAATTACATCCTTATAAAATAGCCAAATTGTGGATTGCATGAGGTTAGTTATTATATCGAATAAAAATAAAAACGAGCTTAACTTTGATGAATCATCTCTTCGTATGTAGCCTGGGGCTGCTGGTTGCATCATTGCTGGGAGGGCAGCTGTGCCGCTGATGCAGTTCCCCCTGTTTACAGCAAGCTGGTACTCATTTTCCCGACCTCGAAAAGATGACCGGTTGAGTCAACCCACCTAATGTTAGTTTACGACACTGGAGGGACTCATAAGACCCTAAAATCTTAAGCCAGCCACTTTAACCGTTAAGCCAACAACACGCAAACTTTTATTCTTCATGAAAATATATATATATATATATATATTATTATTATTATTATTTTTATTATTATTATTATTATTAATGGATGATCACGAATGTTGATTTATTAATGTTTTGGTATGAAGTGGAGATGAAAAACTTTGATATTATATGGCACAAGTATTGGAGAGCTGTAATGGCCTTAATGTCGTAATCAGAAATAAATAATTTTATGGTTGCCGTAAAAGTAATGGAAGCATGGATATTCCATAACAGTGAAAAATCAATGCAAGGAACGATCGACATATAAGTGTGTGAAAGAGATGTGGGGACATCATAAAATGGAAAAAATATATTTAAGACAAAGAGAAAGAAGAGAGAAAGAGAAAAAAGGAAGAGAGGGTGGGAGGAGATAAGTATAAGGAGAAGGAGAAGGATAAGGGAGGGAAGGGGGAGTGTATATGTGGACGGAAGAAAGAAAGAAAATAGAATATGTAGACTTCCTATCCGATGTATTCTGGGTCTTTCCCGGGAGATCGATTGGCTGACTCCATGCCACTGCCCTGTTGGTGCAGAGCAGTCACAGCAGAGAAAATCGACTCACAACAAGCAATATATATATATATATATATATATATATATATATATATATATATATATATATATATATATATATATATATATATATATATATATCTCTTTCTCTCTCTCTGTTCGAAGGACAACAATTATTGAAAGAAAGATGTAGGGATGGTTTCACGTGATCATCCCTAACTTGTTCACATACTTTTTGGAGGAACACCCCGACATCCTTTTAACATTTTTACCTCTGCTGCCGAAGTTGGAAGGTGGTGATATTTTTCACTCCTTTCTGTCTGTTTGTTTGTCTGTTTGTCTACGGGATATCTCAAAAAGTTAGCGATGGATTTGGATGAAACTTGGTGAAGAGGTTGAGTGTGTGACAAGGACAAAATTGATTCAATTTCGGTGAAGATCCAAATACAGATCCGGATAAGAGAGTAATTTAATTTTTAAAGTAATTCTTCACGATTGAGAGATAGGGCCAAAAACGACGTGTTGCACGATATCTCAAATATTTATTCGATGCAACATGTTCTCGTGGATCAGGCATTGTGTGGCAGAGGTATGCGCTCCACCAAGTGCCCTTCTGGTTGAAAAGGCTTTAATTACTTCCACAATATAACATAAAAGAAAGAGAAGATATCGTGAGCAAATTAATTCAGTTGCTCGGCAACATAAGCAGTAAAAACAGCATGAAGCTGAGAAAAGTAAGAGGCTGGAGCACCAGCCCAGAGGGGAGAGCAGTACTCCATCCGGCTACGGACAAAAGCTTTGTAAGTGGTCAGTTGCTCAGGTAGGTCGAGGAAGGACTTTGCACGACGGAGGATTCCCAATCGGCGAATGGCTTTGCAGGCCAGCATGCAAATGTGGCTTTGCCAGGAAAGATCATGGCAGATAGTGAGACCCAGAAGCTTGAAAGAAAGGACTTCTTCAAGAGAATTGTTGAGAAAGTGGATGGAAGGGTTTTGTAAACAGTCCTTTCGAAGAGACATAGTGAGAGTGTGAGATTTGTCCGGATTGAATGACATGTTCCACGTGTTGGACCAGTTTGTGATTTTATCCAGATCTGCAGTGAGCGAAGAAGCTGCTGCTCGCCGGTCTGAGGGATGACAGATGGTATGGCAGAGGGTGGAGTCATCAGCAAAGAGATAAAGAGGATTTTCCAGATTGTCTGAGAGATCATTGATGAAAACCAGAAAAAAGAACAGGGCCCAGAACGCTACCTTGAGGAACTCCAGCCTGGACAGGAAGAGGGGATGAAAGAACTCCATTTAGGGCCACACGTTGACTGCAACAGGAGAGGAAGTCTGCGAGCCATGAGTGGAGATGGCCTTGGATACCATAGGAAGAGAGTTTGGTGAGGAGGGCTGGGTGCCAGACCGTGTCAAAAGCTCGGGATGTGGCTCTGATTTAATGTCCGGCATTGAGGACCTCCATCCATTGTTGGGAGAGCAGAAGCAGCATTTCCAGTGGAGAGTGACCTGTCTGAAACCAAGTTGAAGATTGGAAATCAAGCCATTGGAGAAGAGGAAGGATTTCATGTCTGAAGCGATGATGGATTCCATAACCTTGCTGATGATTGGGAGAAGGCGGATTGGTCTGTAATTGCAGGGATCTGTTTTTTCACCTTTTTTGTGTAGGGCAGTGATGTTTGCTGATTTCCATGCAGATGGCAGATGACCTTGAGCAAATGAAAGGGTGAATAGAACAGAGAGAGGGTGAGCAAGAGCAAAGGAGCAGGTTTTTAGGACACGTGGGCTGATGCCGTCTGGACTGGTTGCAGAATCTGAGTCGAGGTTTGACAGCAAGCCCTCTACCTTGTCAGGAAAAAAGGACACAGAGTTCAGGGACAGTTGGGTGCGACTGGGTAAGGTGAGTGGAGAAAGTGATGGGTTTTTGACACAATATTTAGCTGCAAACACCGAGTTTAGGCATTCAGCTTTTTCACGTGTGGTATCAGCAGTGCGGCCATTTGAGGTAAGGGAGGAGATAGAGGGGGAACATACACCAGAAACAGATTTGATTAGACACCACCAGGATTTTGAGGAGGGAGAGAGGTTTGAGAGTTCAGACTTGAGCTGAGAAAAATGTTGTTTTCTGGCTCTCTTGAGGGTAGATACACACTTGTTTTGAGCTTTATGGAAGGAACTGAGATTACCCTCAGTTGGGTTTGCTATCCATGATGCAAAGGCAAGTTGTTTCAGGACAACTGCCTCACCACAAGCTTCAGTGAACGATGGGCAGAAGGAAGGGTAAGACAACTGAAGACGAGAGGAGATAAATCTGTGCATGAGGGAGAGCAAGTTTCTTTGAAAGAATTTGCAGGATGAGTTGATGTTGGAGAAAGTAATGATGGGAGACCAGTCTATAAGTTTGATGGCTGCTTGGAGACCCTGCCAGTCGGCTTGAGTGAAATGCCAGACTCGACGGCGGTGAGGTGGTTCTGTGATAATAGCCAGAGAGAGGTCCACTTTGACAGGAACGTGGTCAGAAGAACCGATTGGAGTGGAGGAAGAGCAGCAGATATTGTTAGGGAAATTTGTCAAAATCAGATCCAGAAGAGATCGAGTACCATTGGTTGAGATCCGGGTAGGGAAATTGACCGATTGAGTCAGTCCCAATGAGTCGCAGAAAGCTTTTGCTGAAGTGCCATGACAGGTGAGAGAGGTACCCACACCTAGCCAACTGGTATGATGACAATTGAAGTCGCCACATATGAGGAAGAAAGAATTTGGATGAGAAGATAGAAGTTGGTCCATGTTTTTGGACAGTGAGGTGTAGATGGAGTCATCACTGTTAGGTGGACGGTACAGTATACATATAAACATGAGGTGGGAGTGGAGGAGAAGCCTTAGCCAGAGGTATTCCTGGGGGTGTGGGGAAGTAAGGACAGTGCATGGAGAGTGAGGAATAGAGTCCTTGATGAAGAGAGCAACTCCTTCACCAGGAGGAGGCTCAGGTCTGTCATACCGGAGGAGGGAGTAACCAGGGAGAGATACTTGGGAGTCAGAGACATCTTGAGGGAGGAAAGTTTCTGTTCGGCAGATTATGTCTGGTTTGTCAGTGGCAACCTGTATGGAAAGATCTGTAAGGTTTGAGCAAAGGCCCCGGATATTTGAGGTCCACACTGTTAATGAAGAGGGAGGGGAGGAGGCTTTGGGTGCAGGGGGTGGCAGGGGTGGGGAGGGTAAGACAAGGGCCATTCTCTTGTTCAATTTTGCCTTCCTGTGATGGTTTTATTTATTTTGGTACTGTGGTGGAGCCTTCCGCTCGTGTCTGCCTGCTAAGCATCTTCCATTTCAGTACAGTACAGGTACAATCTCTTATTTTGTTTGTTTAATAGCCTCATGCAAGCAGAGCAGTCGATTTCAGCTTTTAAATGATTTATCACAGCTGCTGGAAGGCAACATAATTACATACTGCCCCGAAACACAATATAGATATTTCAATAAAACGCACAAATCGGTTATTCAGAAGAAACAGAAATAAATAATGGGAAATGCACTTTTACAACACTAAATCAGTGTGCTGTTGTGTTCCCTTGTGACGTTGTCACTTTTATTGTATATATGAGCAGCCATACTGTTTGTATCCCAATGACAGGCCGGATCTGCTGACTTGAACCAAAATCTAATCAGCTTGTTCTTATCACCGAGCCAACTCAACCACCAAGTTTTGTTATAACCTATCCTCCACTTCTTGAAATATCATACTATATATCGTTCTTGGCCCGATCTCTCAATGTTGAAGAATCGCTTTAAAATTCCAGTATCTGGATCCAGATCTTCACCAAAATTGAAACAATTCTTCCTTGTCATACACACAACATGTCCACCAAGTTTCGTCCGAATCCGTCCACAACCATTTGAGATATCATGCTGTGTATTACTATGTATATATATATATATATATATATATATATATATATATATATATATATATATATATATATATATATATATATATATATCTGTCTCTCTGTTGAAGAATCACTTAAAAAATTATCAGATTTGGATCCGGATCCGGATCTTCATCAAAATCTAACAAGTTCGTCTTTGTCGGTGGCGGAGGTAAAAAAAAAACAAAAAAAACCTGTCCACAAAATTTCATCCGGATCTCTTCACAACTTTTTGAGATATCCTGTATACAAACAAACAAACAAACAGACAAGCCAGTAGGCGGCGATGGGTCGCCGAGCATGGAACCCATAAGATATAGAGCAAAATGGATGTCATTTCGCGGATAGGGAATCACCTTAAGATTATGCATATCAAATCTCATCGAGTTCCATCTCCTGATAACTACTCGGTATCCATTTGAATGAAAAGTACTGAAAATGCGGTTTGAAATCGGAAATCCCCAAAGTTGAGGGGGTGCTGTGGGTAAACAAAGATCTAAATCGAAAATCCGGCTCGATCGTTTGTGCACAATGTATTCCAGACGATTAGTGTGAATTTTCATGACCATCCGACCATAACCCTAGGAGGAGTATCATTTGGCGCGAAGGCACCTCGAGCTCTCGCATATTATCGATTTTTGCACTAATTGACCGTCTGTTGATTGACTAATTGACCCCTGACCTAAGCGAAATCGGTCAATATGTCCAGAGGCAAAGTTGTAGTACTCATTGAGTACCATGAACCTGCAGTTTCATTCCTATCGATGCACTCACCCGGTCACTAGGGGGCCTTCAATTTTCGCCAATTTTCACGCATACCCTAATTATAGGGGGCGCTGCGGGTAAACTATTCCATATATCACAAAAACCGGAATATATTTGATAGAGCATCACCTGTAGATCATTCGTGCCAAATTTCATAACCCTACGTGGGATAATGGCTTTCGGAATTGATTTCGCGTGAACGGTACCGATTTTGAAGGTTTTCGGTTGTTGCTGGGGAACCAAAGCGTCCCGAGCAACCATCACAATTTCAAAAGCACTAGGTCATAAGGTGTACCTACCACCCGAGTTTGGTCAAAATCTGCCCACGTTTACGACCAATTATGCTGATGACAAACGAACAAACATCCAAACAAACAAACAGAATTACTGACAATAAGGGTCACCTATTTCGGCGACCGAACAGAAAGACGTGAAAACATAACCTCCTTCACCTTTGGTGGTGGAGGTAAAAAAATTTAAAGCAAAAATATATAGATATGGACACACACACACAAACAAACACACACACACACACACACACACACACACACACACACACACACACACACACACACACACACACACACACACACACACACACGTTGCAATAGTTTCGCAACCCCTTTGGGGCAAGACTAATACATGAAGACATACACTGCTACTTTAACTCCCAGAGGCCAAACTACTGTGACTTTCTTTTTTAAGGTAGGATTTTTTAGAGGATAGACAAGTTCAATGTATCTTGCCTCTTCAGTTTATGCAACAATATACTGAAAATTCCATTTTTTATTCTTTTATTTCAAAAATATTTCAACTTTATTTTTTTTTTATTATTTCAAAAATACACTGCAATTTCCACTTTAAAAACTAGAAAATAGAATATGATGTGAGCGGGTTGATGGACACGTCTGCCTGCGTAAACAACATCATGTAAACTGGATCCCGTGGTTGTTTTATGGCTATAATTACTTTGAAAAGACAGAAGGATCCCTGGAAATAAAAATTAAAAATTCCCACGTAGCGGCACTATTTCTTTGTGGCTGTAACCAGAAACTATTTTTTATTTTTTTTATTTTTGCCTTGATGAATTTCAGAGAATGAATGATTGCTTCCACACTTCAAACATTGCCATGCAATAATTCTGCAATTCCATGAATAGATATCTGCTGATTTAGCCAAATTATACAGCTATTCAATACATTTAATGTTTGCTTGATTGACTGCACTTGGTTGCATATGAGAAATCTTGAGATCGCTCACCAATTCACAGCCATTGTTTATTCCACTGCACCCTTTAAATACAGTACTATGTGATTGCCAAATTGTGCAGGGTTATGAATTTCAGCTCATTTTGACATTCTCTCAATTCATTGATATTCAAACAACTTCTGATACGCATAGACTCCACATCAACAAACGTGGCTTTGTTAGCCGCCATCTTGGTTTCACCCAGAACGTTCTGACCAACGTTAATGTTATTTCCTGTACAAGGCTGGAAAGATGGCCGAGAGGTACGCACACTTTCCTCTTATTGCCGTCCAGCCTGGATTTAAATGTCGACACAGCCATTAACTGCCATCGCGGTGTTTCACAGGCAGGGTGGTTCATCAATGTGCGTGCCATTCCTGGATATAAAGATCTCATGGTGTCCTTTGCGAAGAATAGGCAAGCTATCACCGACATCCTGGCTAAATTCCAAATGCCTGCCTGAACCTACTGGTGGCAATGAATCAACAGCACAGCCGCCAACTCAGCCAATTATGCTACCCCACAGTCTTGCGCTGCGTATGAAAGAAGATTTTTTTCTGTATAATAACCTCCGCCTCCGAAGATGGAGGGAGGTTATGTTTTCACACCTGTTTGGGACGAAATCTGGTGGACAGGTCTGATGAGTGACCAGGAACAATTGATTAGATTTGGGTGAAGATCTGGATACGAGAATTATTTAATTTTTTAAGTGATTCTTCACCATTGAGAGATGGGGCCCCATAAATGATATCGTACTGTATAGCATGATATTTCAAAAAAGTATTGTGCCCAATATGTTCTCGTGGATCAGGCATTACGTGGCGGAGGTATGCGCTCCACCGAGTGCCATTCTAGTTTGTGTAATATGATATTGCTTTCCATCACTCAGTAAACTCCTATTCATCCTTGCCAAACACCAAAATCGAATCGGTTTGTTCTTGCTGCACACTAAACCTGTCCACAAAATTTCATCCGAATCCGTCCACAACTTTTTGAGATATCGTGCTCACAAACAGACAGACAGACAGACAGGGGTGAAAACATAACCTCCTTCCAGCTTCCGTGATGGAGGGAACAAGAAAAATACATGCGGCAAAAGCAAGAACGGCCATATAACAATAAATCAGTGGGATGTGCCGCAATCTTGAGAGAGCAACTGTGTTGCCAAAGCTGTTTCAGGGAAAAGGTTATCCTGGTTTATTTACTTTTGCCTCCCCAGCAGTCAGTTAGTGCAGAAATTTGTAATTTGTTCACAGTGCCGGCGATAACTCGCCCACCTTTCACGAAAGACACCAAGGAAACTTTAACGTCCACCAAGGACCGGTGCTGGCAGATGGGCCCTCCAGCTTCACGTCCTCCTGAAGGACGTCTCACATATTGATGAATCATTGTGCGTGTGAAAAACCACCCTGAGAGCTTATAGTTACGGGTCGAGATTCAAATCTGGTCGAGACAGCTCAGAGGGGAGTACACATAACGGGAATTTTTTTTTAAGGATAAAATAACACAACCATGGAAAGATAGTATTAGAGAGGATATATATATATATATATATATATATATATATATATATATATATATATATATATATATATATATATATATATATATATATATAT
>BROF01003541.1:31809-62048 GCA_024346535.1 Eptatretus burgeri | reverse complement strand
ATATATATATATATATATATATTAAGAAGAAGTGAATGATGGATAGTGAAATAAAAAGTAAGAGGTATTTAAGAATAAAGAACCTTCATTGTCGTCGTTGATATGCAACATATGCCTGCAGATTAGCATCAGCTCTCACAGGGGCACGGCAGTGCTGCTCCTGCAGTGCCCACTGTAAGTTGGAGCAGTAAGATGTAATTTTGCCAGGGTGCTGGTGATACCTTGCCAATGCTTCGTGAAGGATACCATGGGATCTTTAACTTCCACCAAATAATGCTGGCAGATGAGATGCCCAGCCAGTTTAACGAGTGTCGGGCACACACACATTGATGAATCACCCTGCCCGTGAAACACGGGGATGACAGTTTATGGCTGGGCTGAGAGTTTGAACCCAGGCGAGACAGCTCATTGGCAAGTGCGCATACCTCTCAGATATCCTGTCATCCCAACATAGAAGTTGAAAGCACAAGAAAATGAGGAATATAGAAGATGGAATTGAATGTGGGCCAACACAAGGTGGAGACAAATGTCATTAAAAAACAAACACAAATGTCACTTTGTTTATTCCATTCTCTTAAATGCTCAAATAAAATGGATGTCAAAAACGAATAAAAACATTGGTGATAATAATGTGAAAACAATCTCAGTGATGAAGATACACAAGAGCTCTGTAGTCGTTGCAATATCTGTAATATGTAAGTTACAATGTGTAGGTAGTTACAATAGGAGAACAATACAGAGCATTTAACAATGCTGAGCCTCACAAAAGTACATAGATTATAGATCTGAGAACCAATGCGATCTCACTCATTCTCCGTGAACATATATACATGTGTGTATGTATGTATATATATATAGTTTTGTTTTTCTTTTTTTCTCTCTTTTTTTTGTTACATACATAAATACATGAGCTAGCATGGATCGGCTTGCTGCGCTCACCTCTCGACATGTATTACAGAGGTTGACGTTACGGATTTGCTGTGTTGTCATGACTTACACCATTCATAATACAAACACTTCTTTTGTACAAATATATTTGTAAGATTGGTGGTATTATATTTATTTGTAACTTATTTCTTAAAAGGTTCAAGTGGTCTAAAGGTCTAAACAGTCAAGAGTCCAAGTTGTCTGAAGTGAGTAATGGGTCGAAATGGCATTGAGGTCGAAGGGGGGTATAAAGGGTCTTGAATGGCTGTAAAAATGTCTAAAGGGTATAAAAGGTCGAAACGATGAAAGGATGTAAAAGGTGTCTGAAGTATCAAAAGGGTCTTAAAGGTAAAATTTGTCTTAATGGAACTTAAAGGGTCTTTTGGGTCTTCTAGATACTCTGGGTCTTTTGCTTTATCTTGGTCCTTTTGAGTCTTTTGGGTCATCTGGGTCCTCAGGTTTTTAGGGGGGTATTATGGGTCATTTAGGTCTTCAAGGTCCTCAGGGTTTTTGGGGTCTTCTTGGTATTTTGGGTCCTCTGGGTCTTTTTGGTCATCAGGATATTTTGGGTGTCCTGGGTCTTTTGGGAAGTGAGTGGAATGGGGTGCGGGGAGGGGGCAGTGGGGATGGTAAGAATGGGTGGTGGGGGTGCTCTACATAAACCATCCACAGATCATTTTATGGCTCAGACACCCACGCATCTGATGATAACACTTAAGACTGGAGGGGGAGCACTCGGTAGAGTGCAAAACCTCCGCCGCCAATACTGCTGGGTCACTTAAGTGAACCTGATATCCTATTCATTGTAGGTCAAAACGGATCAGACTCTACTGAACAACGATTGAATAAACTAAACTAGATCGACGCGGATGTAGAAATGCCCAAAAAAAAAAAAATCGAAATTTTTTTGAAAAAAAAGTTGCAAAATGTTTTTTTTTCTCAAACAAATTTGTTTTTTTTTATGGTTGGAAATCACTTAAAACATGTAGAAATGCAAAAATAAAAATTCAAATATTTTTTTCAAAATGGCCGCCATAGCGGCCATATTGGACTTTGGACCAAGTCCAAAATCTAATGGCATGATCCTTGGACCATTCCTAATCCCCCCACCAAGTTTCATCGAAATCCGTTGAGGATTTTTTCCGTAATACTGTTCACAAACAAACAAAGAAACCAACAGACAGGAGTGAAAACAGTAACCTCCATCCATCTTCGATGGCGGAGGTTAAATATGAGAAAGCGAAACTTTAAAATTACTTACTTTGCGGATCATGATGTGTATTTATTTAATTATTCCCAATAATGTATAGAGAATCGTTAATACTTCAAAAAATTATCCAATTTAAACCCAGCTGGTGCTATAATTTGTTTAAGCGCGAGTTCCGATTGTCAAATATTTACTATCAAATGCGGAAAATCTGTACGGTAATTCAAATACAGTACGCACGTACATCTCGCCTCCAAAAGGTTTACATACAGTACAAACTTGTTGTAAAATTTGACCTGAGGGCACCAATAATAAGGATGTTCACTTGAAGTAAATATATACTTTTGCTCTCAGGTCGTGTGGTGGGTGTATGTGAAACTTATGGAGAGAAAAAAATATATATTGACTCAAATTTCTGCTGTTAATTTTGCTTTCCATGATATGAATGTTAGTCATAACTTCGTTTCTGTTATAGCAAATTTATAACCACTGGTTCCATCCATCCATCGGGACCATACTCTGTGTAGAGCATCGGTGCTGCCTCAGCAGTCTCCTGGGCTATTGGGCACAATCCTGGATGGGTTGCCACTCCGACACAAGATACCAGCAAGCTGGTACTCATTTTATCAACCTTGGAAGGATGACAGGCTGAGTCACCCCCACATGGTATTAATTCAACAGCCAAGCAGGATTTGAACTCAGGACCCGAGGATCTCAAGCCCACCACTCTAGCCATAAAGCCAACACCAAGCATAACCACAATCCAATCCAATCCATTGGGACCATTCTCTATGCAGAGCATTGGTGCTGCCTAAGCAGTCTCCAGGTCTATTGGGCACAATCCTGGACGGGTCACCACTTCCACACAGGATACTCGAATGGCTCAATCATCCCAGTAAGCTGGCACTCGTTTTGCCAACCTCAGAAGGACTCGGCACAAAACTTTGAAAACAGAAAACTTCACAGCTTGGTCCATGAATAGTGACCCCCTTACCAAAACGAAGGTGAATACTTTGAGCCCACCCTGGGAGGACTCCATTCCACATTCTAAAACCCAGATAAGTATATACCAATCACCGACGGGCGCACACACGCACACACACACACACACACAATTAAAAATAACGATGCTGTGATGTTTATTTTTCAAGGTAAGTGCAGCAAATCACCAATAAACCAGCACTTTAAACATTTTGATGCATTAAGAAATGTAAAATAAGAGAGGAACGTTCTCATAAATTTGAAGTGAAAACTGCATTGAAGCAGAATAACAGGTGGAGTGAGTGAAGACAGCTTGCTGCATTGCTCTCAATGGTGTGGGTCCAATTCCCATTGCTGGACACAATGGAAATTTCCATGACTTGTAACAGAGGGGCAACCTGGCCAGCAGCAATTCTTAGCCACGAAGACGTATTTGTATGGAATGGTCTTCATGGGAATGTGTTTGCAGCAGCGACGGTGTATACGTTTAAACTGCAATTTGTGAGTTACCGTATACACTGCATATATATATATATATATATATATATATATATATATATATATATATATATATATATATATATATATATATATATATATATATATATATATATAAGCAATGGAGATACAGCGATCCTGCGATTATACAGAAATGCAAGTTGAACCAGAATTTAATTTTTGGTGATCTTTGGACATCATGTGCATGGTCCGCTGTCTTGCTAACCTGAGATAATGACTCTCTGATTGTAGGTGTTGTCAAGCGTCAACACGTCATCTGTGTTAATGCAACGCTCACGTAACTGCCCTTTCCGAAATGAACCCCTAAAAAGTAAATGGAAAAAATCCCCATTTGGTTTGATTGTTCATGTCCTTTCTGTGATGAACCTCATTATCGCTGCCATTCCCCTGCCAATCGCCTTCCCACTTCCCATTCAGTAGATGTTGCGTTGGATTGGGTTTGTGGTGTGGTGTGGTGAGAGTTGGTGTTATTGAGGTTCGTTGTGCTCTTCGATTGCATGATGGGGTTGGAGTTGGGAGAGTGCATACGAAACACAAAGATGGTGGACCTATTGGCATCCACCTGCATCAAGAACTATTTGTACTTCCTTTGAAAGGGAACAACCTAATGGATGGAAACCAACACGCCCCTGTTATTTCACTTCTCAAGTCACGGACCTGAAGTTTTATCATCTAATGTACAACTTACAAGCAGTGTCAAGGAAAGTTGTTCTCTTGGCAATGTTATATTTCCTAAATTCTGATAATTACATGAGTGGAAGTTCACCTTTTTATTTTGTAAAGTATGGTTCGTCGTGATACAACAAACTCAGACGATGGTTTTTCCTTTTTTTTGTAAAATTAAAACCTACAATGGCTATTCATTGGAATCATGAATAAACATGACGTGAGCGAGATGTGTTTCTCAACCTTTTTTCTCCCACGCCCCACTTTGATTTTCAAAAAAAAAAAAAAAAATCGCACACCCCACCATGATTGGAGACACTACAGTATATACTAGATATGTATTCAAGAGGTTTTATTAAAACTTTAGTGCAAATTTCATTCAATTGCTACTCACTTCAATGGGAGCCTTGCCCTTGATGCTGGCTTCAGATTTGTTTGATTCGAGGAACCAATTTTGTCAGTTTCAGCCTTAAATCACCACGTTTCCTGATTTCCAGTCAATTTCTCTTAGCTTTCTCTCTCTCTTTCTCTCGAAAGCGACATATATTAATTCATTAATTCTGAATCCTCATGCCCCACCAAAATATTGTCACGCCCCACCAGTGGGGCGTGCTCCCCAACCTTGAGAAACACTGAGCGATAATAAACATGACTCCTCGGCTACTAATTTACCTTGTAAACGATTTAAACTGACTATCTGCACACAATAAACATGCCATAAGCCGTTCAAAACCTCATGGAAAGAGCTGATTACAAAGACATGATGCAGCAAAAAAACACAATGCTTCAAAAAGGAAACAAACAAGAAATACTAATGAAGAAATGAACAGACGATAGCAAAACAATCAGATGCTAAGATTACTAGAACGGCACGCGGTAGAGCGCGTATCTCCGCTGGACTGAACACTTTACATTTTGTGTCTCACTCAGAGGCTGGATCTGGATCGGGACCTGAATCAAAATCGAATCGGCTTGTTCTTGTCACAGACTGTGGTATTAGGAGTTACTTGAATACTAATGAATGCACGACGAACCTGAAATGGAGATGCTGAACCGGGAGTGACGTGTACAGAAGGGTCGGAGAAGAGATGCCGTTAAAATGTTGAAATGAACTGCCTGCTGTTGCTGTCCCTTACTATTGGGTGGTCGCTAGACTACCATTATTCTCAGGTTTTCCGTCTGTCTGTATGTTTGTTGGGTAGTCGCTAGAGTACCCTTATTTTCACTTTTTCAGTCTGTCTGTATGTATGTTTGTTTGTATGTCTGTATGTTTGCATGTAATGGACAGCTCTGGAAGCCAGAGGAGTCAATCGATTTTGATGAAACTTCACAAGTAGGTTCATACCAGGATCTAGTAGTATGCTTTTGAGCACAGTTGCTATGGACACCACCGTTGCCGAGCAACGGGACTTTGAATTTTTTGAAAAATCCCCAAAAAATTATTTTTTCGAAAATCAAAAATCGGCTTCCAGGCTTTTATGCGCACTATAATCAACCTCTGTCAAAAAATTTCAGCCCGATCCGTCAAAAACTGTATGACTCGTATGCAATTATGTCGCAACCACCCATATTGCCTACCAGCTTGTATGTTTGGCTGTATGTAATGGACAGCTCTGGAAGCCAGAGGAGTCAACCGATTTTGATGAAACTTGACAGGTAGGTTCATACCAGGATCTACTTGCATGCTTTTGAGCACCGTTGCTATGGACACCACCGTTGCCTCGCAACGGGACTTTGAATTTTTTGAAAAATCCTAAAAAAATAGTTTTTTTAAAAAATCAAAAATCGGCTCCAAGGCTTTTATGCGCACTATAATCAATCTCTTTGTCAAAAAATTTCAGCCCGATGGAAAAGAAACTGATTGTTGTTTAATTTCGCTTTTGTGGAACAGGTTTTACGAACAAGCTTCATGAACGAGGCTAGTACTTTACCTTATCAACAATTTAAACTGAATTTGATTGTACTGTTTGCTATGACTATCTGCACACTAATAGTTCATCGTTTTGTGACCCCCTATTGGAATCCTGTATACCTTTTTTTTTCTTTTTACTTTTCCATGGCCTTCCGACAAGACGTACTTTAAAAAAGGTGTTTCATCTACTATTACAAACAGATTACATATCCGTGTTCACACCACCAAAGAAACTGTACGGCGCAGGCGCCTGCCAAGGTTACCAATCACATAAACCCGCAACACTTCAAAATATGCCCCGCCATCCCTAAAATGATTTAGATCTTGTGTCCTTTATCGAAAAAGAGTCAAGTGTAGAATTTGGACAGGTTTAATAACAAAGATAAGGCATTCCGAGACACGGCTGTTCCCCCACGCCTGCCAACCACGATACATCCTCTTTCAGGTCCGCTTGTTCCCTCAATCCAAAATACATTCTTCATACAACTGCCTCAACAAAGTACACTTGTACATACGTTGAGAGCCCAGCTGGATTGGGAAGAACGTGAACAAACGTGGTAAGTCTTTGCTTGTACAGATAATTCACCTTCATATTATGATCCCACATGTATATTGGGTGAGATGTGATGCAAGAGTGGGATGGGGGGGTGGGGGGGTAAGTTTCCCATCTCTTCTCATTTTTTTTATCCCCAGCAATACACTTTTAAAATTCATTCCAGGGAGATGTGGGGAAAGGAGTAAGTCATCCACCGCTCGTTGAAAGTACATGCCTTGTTGTGGAAATTTTAATTCAAACCTACGACATTGGTACCCAAATGTATTTTGCATCATTTAGCCGACACAGCCAACTGACTTCGCAAAGCTTGGTCTTTGTGTTTTTTACACAACGCACTGATTGCATTTTTCCAACGCACCTCATACCGGAGGACTCACGCTAGATTGGAATCAGCTCCCGCAGGCAGATGCATTAAACATTATCCCGCAGTGTGAATAGTAAATTTCGGAAATAAATCAATTTTTGGGGGGAAAAGGATTACCGGTCGTCACGAAAATGCAATAACATCAATTCCATATCTTTATATACATATTGTTATTCATCACATAACTGTAAGGTCTGTAATATTACATGGTTCAGGAAGAAAGAGGAGAATCGGTCTATAAAAGCAACGTATCTCATTATATATCGAGCACTCACACAATTTTATGAATCACCTGCTGGATTTATTTAATATACCATTTTCATACTTGATAATATCCATACAATATTATGTACCATTGTCATAAACTGCATATTATACATACAAATCAATATCACACGGCTGTCAGGATTACAGCATGTATTGGACTGTGTAAACTATGAATCACCCCTTGTTGGAGTGAATTGCATCCACGCACATTTTATAGCAACCCTCACACCCCTCACACCCCTCACACCCCTCACTGTATATTTGACAAATCACACTCTGCATAGATTCTCTGTTGAAAGGATTTTGGGTGTCGCAATGCAGAAGTACAAGGAATTTACAGCAAATATAAAGAAGTAGTAAATATTCAGTGGAACGATGTTAGGATGAGGTTGCATTCAATTAGAGATGTCTCCGTAACTGAGTTTGGTTGCACTTGTGCCCAGCAGAATATTTCTCTAATTGGCAATCATTCTGTTACTACCTGAAATGGATCTCCCCGGGACGAGGCGGACTCCAGGGAGCGGGTCCCGGGGTCCCGGTCGGCCTCCTCCGGGACCCAGGGAACTTTTCGCAGACCCAGGGACCAAGAGACCCAATCCTCGGTCCCAGGGAGAGGCCGTCAGGTTGGCATTCATTCTAGCTGTTACTACCTCAGATGGATTTGTAAACTAAGTGCTATCTTTTTAACAGATGATAATCTCACAATTTGCAGTATTTCACTTTTTTCATTTCTTGAAAATGAACAGGAAAATAATTGTTGTTAAATACATTGCAAATAAGGGGAAAAGGAATTTTTTATGTTAACATGAACTTTGTACAATGTTGTCCTTACTCATGGTCCAAAATTACCGTGACACATGCATCGGTGACTCCTCAAAAAGAAAAAAAAAACCTGCTCGGCCGAAAGTATAATTAAATGGGACATGATTCCAACACTCCCATTTCAACAAGTCCCAGCACTTGCATTTTCATAACCACAATGCCTTCCATACCATATAAGATACATATGCATATACATAACACACACAGACACGTATACGTAAATAAAATTTAGTATTTTTGTTCAAATCTTGTGTAGATGGCTCTTAGTGCTTGCTTGTCTGTGAATGTCAGGCGAGATTTATGAGCGATGCAAAGGTGCCAGGTGAAGTTATGGAGGGATGAGAGCAAGGGAACCAGGCAAAATTTATGAAGTACACCAGAAGCAACGAAATGGTCTGATTGAACAAGATTGACGAGATGGGTAACCCCGATTCATGTCAGACCAAACCGGAACCGTTGGCTTTGGGCTGCGATCGGTGTTCTTAACGGTACTTGTACCAGTGTACTTATCCTTCTGCAGCATGAGCAATTTGCTGTAAGAGTGCCTGTGCTCTCCAACGCAATGAAGGTCGTTTAATCAGAAACACTCCAAAATGTGTTTTGAGACCCAGACAAGTGAGCGAAATGGTGATATTTCCTGGCTACTATATATCTTGTGGCATGTACAAATTTACAGGACATGAACTATAAACGTGGCATTACCGAAATAGGTCCTATCCAACTAAAGGGTGGTGTCAAAGTGAGACATGAGTGTATTTATTTGGTCCATGAGGCGTGTTCTGAGTTACTGGACAGATTGAATGGACATTTTTCTGCCATCCTGTTGGCATCCCATAGCCCCGATCTGAGTATTGATATGCAATTCACCTAGTGGAAGAGAAAGTCTCTCAACATTGATATGCAATCACACAGGAACTCGAGGATATTGTGACCCAATACTAGAGTGACATCACTCCCAAAAAACCTCAGAATATGTCGAGAAGAGCACAGCAAGAATCAGTGTTTGATGGGGATTGTAAAGACAAATATCAACATAAAAAAAGAGCAATCAGAGATTGAAAACCCTCGCCGGGACCTCTTTTGAGTGGTGTATGTTTCGAGGTTTCAGGGTAAATCCAATATGACTGCCAAACTATGTGACCTATGACATCATATGTGTGAACCTTTTGTTCCTCATGGACAGGCGGTCATAAGTGTAAAGTAGCGCTTCGATCTGTTCAGCCACTTCAGAGAAGATTTTTGAATATATATTTTTTTTTTTTTACAATATGTCTGCCAAAAATTTCTGTGGACCATTTTATCCCGAGATGACCCTCAAAATTTTTCATACTGATCAGATATAGCATTCTGCATACGCAATTATGACGTCATAACGAAGGCACCTATGATGTCATTAACAAAAATCCTCACTCATTCCTCATGAGGAGTACTTGCGATGTGCCAAGTTTCAATTTTTTCCTTGGTGCGGTTTGAGATGGAGGTCCAAAGTTTTTTTTTTCCGTTTTTACAACATGGCTGCCACACCACGTGACCTATGACGTCATAATTATCATTAAGGCATTCTGCACGAGTAGTCGCACTAATGGTGAAAATTGTCTCAATCCAAGAAGTGGTTGCGGAGAAAAACATGAAAGTTCTGTGCGAACAAACAAACGGATCCAAATGTAATACCCTCTCCTTCGGCATAGTAACAATGAGATTCCTCACTTAGTGCCCTCCCTGCAGAATTCAACAGGAATGAAAACAACGCAAACACCAACTGATGGAGCATGAGAAATTTAAGGAAAACAACAATAACCGCAGAAGTCCAGCAGTCTCAGGCTGTATTTGAAGAGCATGCTGCAGTGGCAGTGACAATCAAGCAAGTTTAAGTATGAACAAAGAGTTGAACAGAAACAAGGCACAGCAGTCACCAAACAGTTATCACCGCTCATTAAATGTTCTATCTTATAGTGACAATAAGAATTTGATAAGACATTCTTTTGCATCCAGTCGATCAGTATTGAGATCCTAAAGCCCTTGCTACAACCGGCAGAAGCACATTTGGGTACGTATAGAACACACGCTACATTGCTCTTATGCATGTACTGTCTCAGCCCCAGTAATGACAAGACTCAGCCTCAACTTCATGATTTACCAGTATGGAGGATGACTGACCATTAGATACAATGCAATCAAAATTTCCAACAAAACAGCAAGCTTTGCACCAATGGTGCACTTACTTGAGCTCTGCCATGCTCCGGAACTCCAGCAGCAACCATCCCTCATCAAGAATGGTAAGTGTATACGAGAAGCGATTGTGGGTTAGAAACAAATATCGGAGAAAACGGAATGTGGCGATAAGCTGAGAGGTGCTTTTACCAGCACTAATCGGGCAGAAGAGCTCAGCACACTTGCCTTTAAACGGATGATCACGAGGGGCAGCAGTCTCAACACAATTAATCTCTGCAAATGAGATGTGCGGCTTTGCAAAGAAAAGAAAAAAAAAAAAGATCGGTCACACCTTGTGGTGAGACCTGAAGGTATGTAATTAGATCTTTTTCCCCTGACCCACATATGAACAGAAAGCAATCAGCCTTCTGTCCAGCTGCATGCTTCATTTTTCTCCTTGCTCTGTTCCTCCCACGTTCTGTGTGCCAAATAGTACACAACTGTATTAGTACTTAATAAGGATAAATGCATCTCGTACAGCGAAGAAAAAGCGTCAACACCACAAACTGTATTAGGCACTGCCATGAAGGTTTGTACTGCGCAATCCATTCACCCATGCACTGAGCACAAGTCTCCATTAAGGACCAAAAAAATAAAAATAAAAAGGGAAAAAACTGAAACGAAAATATATTCAAAGACAAACTGTCACCAGGAGACCCTCAAAACACAAGCAGCTTTGTGACTAAACAATTCCATCGTAGTGGATGATATCTGAGATACTGTGCCTGACCGAACTAGTCTTATTCATCTGCAGACTCCTTCCTGCATGATGCTCCAAGTATCATGGATGTCCTGATTCTCCTCATGTGATGTGGAGAGTTCCACCATGACAATAAGCAATCAGCCTTCTGTCCAGAAGGCAGAAGGATGAGAGATGTCACGGCACGCACTGGAACATCAGGGTTGCAACTGTTACTTTTGAGACCTGAGCCAATGAAAGCAGAGCAGATATATAATGTGGTTGATGCAAGAAGATAGCGCAGAGGCCAGGAGACCGTGGAATCTCATGTGCCACAGCAAGTACAGAAGAAGCAATGAAGTCGCACATCCCAACATGTGCGAGAAACACAAATTAAGTTTGACCGATGGGGAACACACATGGACTGTCGATAACGGTGAGAATTGAGAAGTGCATCATTTTAAGCATTTTTCTTAAATCTGAAGGGCCAGCAACATATCACACATCTAAAAATGGTGGAATGTTGTCCCTGCTTTTGCTTTTGTCTCTTCTCCTCTGAAATTCCCCGACCTCATCTCCTCCCTTATTCTCTTCGTTTTTCAGTTTCTCAATTTAATTTTCAACAACTCCACCAGCCCACCCCACCCGGCCCCACGACACCCACCGACCCCTCTACCCGACACACCTACCTCACCCCCTTTCCACTCTTCATCCCCGACATGATATACATATCCAAGTTGAATTTACATGTTTTCTTCTTTTTTTTTTTTTTTTTACAATGGATATTGAAAGATAGTACAAGTGAAAGTTATTGCATTACGAATAAACAGATCGATAAAGCAATCAGATGTAATTAAATATGATTTACGATGTAGTGGCAGGAAGCTGTGCATAAATAATTAAATATTAGGTAGAAATAGCGACGACAAAGCCAAAAAGTGAAGCCGCAATCACAATATGTAGAATGGCTCTATTCACTTTGCAATGATGGAGTCGGACCCCGACATTCACAGGGGATACGTTCCTGAAAAATGCCGTGAATGTCAGAGCATTTACCTCTTTTTTATATTGCTCTAGGCTTGCGGAAGGGCGATGACACAGAACAAATCAAACACAACATAACAAAGGGAACAACATGAAAAAAAAAGGGAAACACCAACAGCAGGGCAGAATGAGAAAGTAGATGAAGACGGACAAACAAGGGGTGCAGGTAACGATGAGGGGTAAGGGAGAACACAAAGGATGGACAACATGGATACATAAGAGAAATTGTGTTTGACCAGTTTGTAATATGGTCAACATCTGAGGAGAGGGGAGAGGCTGCTGCCTGTCAGAAGGATGAGAGATGTCACGGCAGGGAGTGAAGTCATCAGCAAAGAGATAAAGCGGATTTTCCAGTGAGTCCGTGATATCATTGATGAAGATTCGGAATAACATGGGGGCCGAGAGCACTGCCTTGGGGTACTCCAGTCTTGACAGGAAGAGGAGATGAAAGGGTTCTGTTGAAAGCTACACATTGGCTAAGGGAGTGGAGGAAGTCAGTAATCCAAGAGTGGAGTTGGCTTTGGATTCCATTAGCAGACAGTTTGGAGAGTAAGGCAGGATGCCAGATTGTATCAAATGCTTTCGATATGTCCAGAGAGATGGCCCTGATCTCATGTCTCCTTTTGAGCGCCTCCATCCAATGTTGGGACAGTAGAAGCAGCATGTCCAAGGTTGAGTGACCAGGTCTTAATCCGAATTGATGATCTGAGATGATCCTGTTGAAGAAAAGGAATGATTTTATGGAAACTGCGATGATGGATTCCATGACCTTGCTGATGATTGGAAGTAAGCTAATTGGTCTGTAGTTAAGGGGATCCGTTTTTGCTCCTTTTTAACGTTATGCTGTGTTGGCTGATTTCCAAGCAGATGGAAGATGACCATTGGTAAATGACAGGGTGAAAAGAGCAAAAAGATGAAGTGCAAGAGCAGCAGAGCAGATTTTTGGGACACGTGAGCTGATGCCGTTATGTCCAGTTGCAGAGTCAGAGTTGAGGGTTGCCAGAAATTTTTGCCCCTTTTCAGGTGCAAAAGACACAGAATTCAAAAGCAATTGAGTACGACTGGGAAGGGTGAGTAAAGAGAGTGTCCACAAAACCATGTGTCCATCCATCCATTGGGACCGTACTCTGTGTTGAGCGATGGTACTGCCTAAGCAGTCTCCTTGGCTATTGGGCACAATCCTGGACGGGTCGCCACTCTGACACAGGATACCAGCAAGCTGGCACTCATTTTGCCGACCTCGGAATGATGACAGGCAGTCAACCCCACCTGGTATTAATTCAACATCCGAGTGGGATTTGAACTCAGGATCCTCGGATCCCAAGCCCACCACCCTAACCGTTAAGCCAACACCAGGCATAAAATATAAACCACGAATGTAGAAGCAGGTCAAAATATAAACTGTGAATACGCGGGGTCCACAAACAGTGGGACCCAAATGCTGGGGTCCAACAGTACATGTTTTCACAATAAAAAGATTCACCACAAAGTAACAAGGATACTTCCAGGTAATTATCCTGTTATTGTAGAAAAAGTATTTTTTTAAATCTGATCTGAGTTGAAGTTAAAGAGTTAACAAAGCAGAGGAAAAGAAAATTTATTCCATCGTGTATGTGTGTGTGAGAGAGAGAGAGAGAGAGAGAGAGAGAGAGAGAGAGAGAGAGAGATTTGACAATAAAGTTCCAGGACTGATGTTTTTTCTCGACAGGTGGGGTTTTGTAACTGGGTGTGCCTCATAATCTTACTGGCAGTACTGTGTTCGCCGTTGTATCGATCATTCGATCTTTGTAGCCATACTGGAATTTTGTTAAAATTATAAGTCTTGCGATTGCGTTCTGAAGATCAATGACAAATTTATGGAACAGAGACTCATCAAGTGTTTGGTAAAATGAACCGAAAGTGGCGTGGACATTTTCAACAAGTTGAAGCTAGTGTACAAGGAAGACGCAATGTCAAGATCACATGTGTTTGAGTGGGCTCAGAGGTTTATGGAAGGGAGAATGGACATGATGTGCAGTCGGGATGCCCATCGATTGCCAAAACGGATGAAAATGTCAAAATGGTGAGAATGTTGGTCTGACCGACATCCAAAACTCCTATGAGAGGGACTCATTTTGCATCAATAGAAGAGATCCAGAAAGCCGTGACCAATGAACTAAATGACATTTCAGACGACGACGTCCAAGGGTGCTTTGAAGCATGACAGCAACATTGGCAAGCATTTATGAGACTCCCAGGAAGATTACTTTGATGATGACCAGTACACATAATTGGTACATTAACAATAAAATTTTATATTGCTTTAATCCTGGCACTTTATTGTCAGACCTCCTCTATGTATGTAGTATAAACATCATTTCTGTATGTCAGTGTCATGTCACATCTCTGGTCAGTATGCTACTTTTCATGAAATATTTCTGACTGCAAACCTCCTAACTGGTGATCAGCAGGTCAAAGACAATGTGTGTGTGGCAGACGACACCTGTTGCTAACAGGTCGTGAAACAAGTACTGTGATGGGACTTGATCGGTGCCTTGCTGCCTCGACAAGTTAGTGGATTTGATTGGGATATACTGTACACATACGGGTGTTACAAAAAGACCTGGACAACTTTGGTTGTTCATATAGTTCGTACCACAAATGACACTATGATACCCTTTGTTTTATATGATGTAGAAACTAATAAAGTTTTCTATATTTTCAGGTCTGGTGATTTAATGTAAAAGACTAGAAAGGCACTCGGTGGAGCACATACCTCCACCAGGTAATGCCTGATCCACGAGAACATATCGGGCCCAATAAGTTTTTAAAATATCATGCTATGCAGTACTATATCATTTTTGTCCCGATCTCTCAATGGTGAAGAATCACTTTAAAAATTATCAGATCTGGATTTGGATCCAGATCTTCACCAAAATCGAATCAGTTCTGCCTTGTCACACACCGGACCTGTCAACAAAATTTCATCCGGATCCGTCTGCATTTTTTAGATATCCTGCACACAACCAAACAGACAGACAGACAAACAGACAGAAAGGGGTGAAAACATAACCTCCTTTACCTTCGTGGCAGAGGTAAAAATGGTGACTCCACAGGAGAAAGCTCAGTACATCAAATGGTTCATCGAGATGAGATCCGAAATGCAAGTTCAGCGTAATTTCCGCACAAGGTGTGGAAGGAATCCACCAACCGTGGACTAGTATCAGAGAGTGGTGCAGGAGGTTTAAGGAGAATGGAAGTTATCAGAAACAGAAAAGTACCGGTCGACCAAGCATAAGGACAGCAGACGTTGAACGATTGCGTGAATCATTTCAACAAAGTCCCAGAAAATCAATTTGCTGTGCATCCGGAGAACCGGGACTTTCAACCACCACTATACACAAGATTTTGCATTAAAGAATGAAGCTTTTATACATATATGATATAATATTTATATAAGATATAGTCTGAGCCATGAGCAGAGATTATATATATATATATATATATATATATATATATATATATATATATATATATATATATATATATATACACAAGCCGGTAGGCGACATGGCTGCTCGCTCTAGATGGAAAGCTGGCCGACGCGACTAGCCGATATTCATGTACATGCTATCAATCAATTTAGCACAATAAATATGATTATCACAATCCTCTTAGTTTGCACCCATAAACCCGCCTTGTGAAATCTCAGGCATGTTTCCAAAGAGAATCTAACAAATGGCAGCCCTGGTAATTCCATTTGTCTATTCGCTAAAGATTTTTTTTTTTTATATGATGCTGTAAGACATTCTCCTTGGGCACAAAAAAAAACAGGTCCCTCGGAGGTCCAGTTTCAGAGGTATTGATTTTTTTTGTACAGTCCACAATAAGTGCACGATGTATGATAAAGTATTTTAGCTGTTGCAAAGCAACGGAGGTGTGCATAGCAACCATTCATGTTTGTGTACATGCTAGCCACATTGTACACATTTCACCCAAGTTTCATCAAAATCAGACTCTTTCTCTTAGAGATATTCGCAATTAACCGTTTCTGAAATTTTCAACATGTACTCGCCCAAAACCTATCTCCTACAAATATTTTTTGTTCGGGCTGCAAATTGGCATGAAGGGAGCTACATAGATACATTGCACACAGAACTCTGAGCTTCGATTTTTCGATTTGTAATTTTTTTTTTCGATATTTTTCACCACTTCAAAGGGCCGTTGCTATGCCGTTGCTATGGTCCAGGGTCCCATATTCGAAAGCAAACGATTCCCAGAAATATTGGTCCTACCTACCAAATTTCATTGGGATCGGTTGAGTGGTTTTGCCCCAAGGCTTGACCAAAGTTTCGCGGACAGACAGACAGATGGAAATGTCCAGAATAAGGGTTCTCAAAGAGCAGCCAATATACATATACATATATACACACACAGACACACACACACACACACACACACACACACACACACACACACACAGTTTCAGACTGATGGTAATGTATATAACTAAATTATTAACCTAAAAAGGTTAAAGGCCTCCATAAAACCGGATGAAAAACTGATTTGGGATCCCCTCTTTTCCCACAATTATGCTCATGTTGACCACTCAGAAGACGGTGTCCAAATCATTATGAACATTTTCTCTGAGCAGCATCCTACAGATATGGCTTAAAATCAGCTTGAACGCAACTGAAGTAATGCATCAACCCGCTCTTTGAAAACCCTGTGCTGAGCAAATTATCATCATAAAGAATGCCAGACTCAATAATGTGAACAGATTAATATTTCTCGGAAGTACCCTCTCTTGAGATGTTTGCAAGATGAGGAAGTAAATCAGACGATAGCCAAAGCCAGTGAGTAGTTCATGAAGAGGTTCTCAGAGAGAAACTTTTCAAGAGAGGCAAGAAAATCCAGATGAAGATTCAGGTATACAGAGGATTGTGTGAACCACAATGCTATATGCATGTGAGACGTACATCCACCACTGGACACAATATTAAGATATTAGACCGCTTCCAACTAAACAGCTGTTTTTTGTTTTATTTATATATACACAGTCAAGGCTCATGGAAGAGCTAGTACAATGAACAGATCAGGATGTAACAGACAGAAACAGGATGCAAAACAAGCATGCATGGAGTGGACATTTGGACACAGAGGACGAATGGGGTGGACAATATGGATGCAGGAGCAAACTCAAAGGAGGGCGAACTGGGAAATTGGAAGGCGGAGGTATTTGGTTGGAGTTAACGAGGGTGGAAAAGATCATCTGGTTTTGGATTGAGGACAATCTGAAATGATGGTGAACAGCTGGCTTAAAGACTTGGAGGGAAGAATGAGAATGAAGAGGATGTGGAAGCATTTAGGGGGTGGGGTAAGGGGAAAGCACTGGGAAGATGGGGTGAGGATAGATGCTTTTCCTCATTCCATATTCCCAAATTTGACATATGGAGATAAAGATCATGGGATGAGAGATTTGAATGGTTGTTAAACACACGGAGAAACGCTGCGCTCTGAGCGGGAGTGAGGGAGGTGGGGAGTGGGGGAGGGTGATGTTTGTGGACGAGGCGCAGAGCAGACAAAAACCTCAGAAAAAGAATCCTTTTCAAGAAGAAGATGTGGAGAAGAAGAAGATCCACAATGTGGAGGAGAAGCACAATGTGTGATTCCATGTCTAGGTTGCAAACTGTCATCCTTGTTCATTGCAGACAGGGCACTGCATGAGAAATAGTCTTGGTGGATACAGGAAATTGGTTATTAATTTACTCGCACCTGTATGAAGACAGCACCTTTTATCAAAATGTTTTTTGAGGAAGCAGAGATAGCACACTTGAAAATGAGCTGTCTGCTCTGGGTTCGATTCTCAACCCGAGGATAAAGCTATAGGATTGGTGTTTCGCAGGTGTACATCACATCACCATCCCTCGGATGGTCATGAAGCCCCATACTCATCTGCCTATATTTATTGGTTGCTGTAACAGCTTCCAAGACGTCTTTCAATGACGAACAGGCAAGTCGTCATCGGGCCCTGGCCAAATTCCAAATCCCTGTCCTGATTGTTGGGAAGGTAATGGCAAACCTTTCCCATGAGTGTTCTCGTAGCACTGATGCTCTGTCAGCAGAGTATAGAGATAAGGAAGAAGATGCTATCGTGTGCCAATTCCTTGTGGATTTATCAAATAACCTGCCTCCTGGTCTTCAGCATCATTTGTATCTGGGTATCACAGTCTGTACCATACACAGGGTCACATATCCTTCATTCGTGCCGCAAGGTATTCCATCTCATGGGGTGTAACCGCTATGATATGGTCTGAGCCATGAGAAGAGCTGTTTATACTTCTGAGAGTCGTGATTGTGTAACCCCATTTATGTGTGACAAGCCAATGCAGGCCTATTTCCAAGGTCACTATCAAGTTCACCATAGTGCCGGCTTCATTTTGACATTACGCCGCTTATTCTATCGTGGCCCTTCATTTGCTTGAATGTAAGTTAAACCATTTGCATTTTTACCCGACATTGATTTGCAGAATGATATGATGAAATGCAAATGAACACTTTTTAATTCCTTGAACTTGCTGCCAACCCAGTCTGCATATTCTCTGCTTCCTAAAGCACCAGCAACCCTTCATTCTTGAATAATGCCAAGAAAGGGGCTTTTGTACATCTGCCTTGTCTTCCTCGGTATCGTAGGAGGCTGGAAGTGTGATGCTGGAAGGCTGGGAATGTGACGACAATCCTGCTCAAATGAACTGTTCTTCAAGAGGGAATGAGACTGCAGGAGAGCATCATGCAGAGACACATTGCTCGCCTTGTTGACAGTGAAGCTTCTTTGCAGAAGGCAGTGTTTAGGTGGGAGAAGGCCGCGCTAACTTGTTCTCGAGCAAGAACAGTTTGAAGTGCAAACAACGCATTAAATCCCTTCGCATTGATGCCGTATTCCATCCTTATGAAGAAGTGCATCTCCAGTTCAAAAACAGCAAAGCTCGAGCCAAGATCTTCAGCAAACTAATTTCCATCCTGACTAATTTCAGTGGTCGTCACAAAAACAAAAACATAATAATAATAAATCAATAATCCTGACAGTCACCATGACTATGCATATGATGCATTGGCTCATAATTTCTGCATGAATAAAAAAAATTTTGCTATTTTGTTTGACTAAGCAGTGAGATTGCAAACGACTCATTGTGATGTTCGCACATCTCTCCCTGTATTGATGATTCATTCGGAGTTTTTCTCCCAACATAATGAACCTACCTTGGGAGTCGTTGATTCTCTCGTGCGAAAGATATGCAGAGCTGGAAAACACATTCGTCGTTTGTGGACTTTCTTCTCCATTTTCAACTTCTTCTTTTGAATTGGATCTTCTTCTTTCTGAGCTATTTTGTAATTCCTTTCAATTTATACTTTTGCTTCTTTATATCTTCACCAGTGAAGGTTTTAGTGCGTTTTTAGCACCCTTGCATCAAATAGTGTCCTTTGGTTTTAAGGGTTTCTTTCAACAATTCATTTCAACCATTTTGGCTTACCTTTTGCCTTTTAACCCTTTTGATGATAACTGAAAGCAAAAACTGCCATGGTTTATTGTTTGACCATTAATTTTACCTGTGGACCAATTTTACTTGTATGACCATGCATTTTTGGCCATACAAACCAGGATACTTGTGCATTAGCTTTCCACTAATCCAGTGTTTGAATTGATAAACACCTCTTTGTTAATTTTTTTGGTATACAGGTTCAAGGCTTGTGGAAGAGCTAAAAGACAGACCGGATCAGGATGCAACATAACAAAAGGAACAGCAGGAACAGAAGGGGGAAATACCAACAGCAGGGCGGAGGGAGAAAATATACGGAGACAGACTAACAAGGGATGTGGGTAACGATGAGGGGTCGGGAAGAAAGCAAGGGATGTACAAGATGGATACAGAAGTAAAATATTGGCAGGGGTGGGGGAGAGGGAGTTTAATGGGTGTAGAAAAGGTTGGATGGGGGATGATCTGAGATGGTGATGAACAGCTGCCTTGAAAACCTGGAAGGAAGAATGAGATTGAAGAGAATGTGGAAGTTGGTTTCACAGGTGGGAAAAAAAAAAAAAGGAAGAAATGAATTGCAGGAAAAAGATGCAGGGGGAAATGCAGGGAAAAAATGGGGGAAGAATTCCAGGAAAAAAATGCAGGGAAATTCCAGGAAAAATGCAGGGTAAAATGTGAAAATGCAGGTAAAAGGCAGGTGAAAATTCTGGGGAAAATGCAGGGAAACAGGCAGGGGAAATATGGGGAAAAAATTCAGGAAAATGCAGGGGAAATGTGAAAATGCACGTGGGAAATAGAGAAAAATCAGGGAAAAATGCAGGAGGAAAATGCGAGGGGAAATGCGGGGGGGGAATGCGGGGGGGAAATGCATGGGGAAATGTGGGCAAAAATGCAGGAAAACAGGCAGGGGAAATATGAGGAAAAAAATTCAGGGAAAAGGAGGGGGGGAAATGCGGGGAAAAATGCAGGAAAACAGGCAGGGAAATATGGGGAAAATGCGGGGGGAAATGTGGCGGGAGAATGCAGGGAAACAGGCAGGCAAAATATGGGGAAAAATTTCAGGAAAATGCAGGGGAAATGTGAAAATGCAGGGAAGGGGTGGGGGGATGTAGGCAAAATACGGGTATAATGTGGGCAAAAATTCTGGGAAAATTGCAGGGAAACGTGTGGGGGAAAAATGCGGGGGGAAAATGCAGGGAGAATGCGGGAAAGTGGAACAAATGACTTTTATATAAAAAGGTATTTGTCATCGGAGAATCAGCAATTGTAGCGTGTCAGTCCACACATTTTGGCCTTACTGCCAAAATACACCTTGTATGATCGATTCAAACATGTTCACCGATAGAAGTAAATGCATGAAAACTCAGAAAAACATTAGTTGAGCCATCATGTCTGGGTTATCAATGCTCTTTGTACACAGACATCCGTGACTTTGTTCTGCATTGAACACAACGATAATACACCTCATTTAAAGTGCACATGCTGAAAGTTCTCCTTTCCATGAACTAATCATCCATCTCCTTTACCCATGTTAGTATGATTTATTCTGAACTACTTCACTGTTAAACATAGGTCATGTTAACTTTGCAAAAGTCACGTAAGGCAAACACTACCATTCTTGCCTACAAAACACTGAGCTCAAGCCTCGTCTCATAATTCGTGCTCGTCAGACAGGCACAGCTAATAAATGAGCATGACCTAAATATATTGCTAATAGCAGTAATTCCATTTTATAAATTGCTTTAATAAGCTGCTGCTACAAGGCAATAATAATTACAACACCTTGTAAAATGCCCCTTGGCCGAAAATAAATTAAAATGGCAATTTTGCTCTCCAAAAAGTGCACCTTTTATTGAAAAGCAATTGGTCCAAACGTTTGCTTTGATTTCAGAAACTGTAACATCGAAGAGGAGGGGCATCACATCGCATGATGGATGAGAATGCCTATATTTTTTGAAACATTGAATTGATTTCCTTTTGTCTTGAAGAATTTGCATATCATGCAGTCTCTCAAAATATCATAAGCAAAAAATTCCCGGCATATTGATAAGCAACTGCACCGATAGAGGTATCCTCCTGAAAAGGCATCACTCAAGATAAACACCCAAAGCAAAACATGGTTGTTGTTTTTTTTGAGCAATATACATGAAGTCAATATGTTGCCCGAAAATATGATCATCTCCCTGTGCAGGCAGGACTGCAACAAGGGTATTTGGCGCCCTTGGCGAACCTTCAATTTTACGCACCCGCACCCCGGGGGCCACTATATTAAGTTTAGAAAAGGCATATGGAGCATTGGTATGAATACAATTCTAAATGTATAATTACAGATTTATATGACATGAAAAAGGGGAATCTGACACTGATTGTATATTCTCATTGTTCTACACTTTTCATAAGATATGGAGATAAAGCTCAAGGTCATCTGCCATCTGCTTGGAAATCAGTAAACATTACTGCCCTGCATAAAAAAGGTGCTAAAACAGATCCCTGCAACTACAGACCAATCAGCCTACTCCCAATCATCAGCCGTGGAATCCCATGGAATCCATGATCGCTTCAGACAGTAAATCCTTCCTCTTCTCCAATGACTTTATTTCCGATCATTTGGTTTCAGACCAGGTCACTCTTCCCTGGATATGCTGCTTCGACTCTCCCAACAACGGATGGAGGTCCTCAATGCCAGACAGGAAATCAGAGCCATATCCCTCGACATATCGCGTGCTTTTGACAGGGTCTGGCACCCTGCTCTACTCACCAAACTCTCTTCCTTTGGTATCCAAGGCCATCTACACTCATGGCTCGCAAACTTCCTCTCCTGTCACAGTCAATGTGTGGCCATAAATGGAGTTCTCTCATTCCCTCTTCCTGTCCAGGCTGGAGTTCCTCAAGGTAGCGTTCTGGGCCCTGTTCTTTTTCTGGTTTTCATCAATGATCTCACAGACTCTCTGGAAAATCCTCTTCATCTCTTTGCTGATGACTCCACCCTCTGCCGTCCCATCTGTCATCCCTCAGACCGGCAAGCAGTAGCTTCTTCGCTCTCTGCAGATCTGGATAAAATCACAAAATGGTCTAACACGTGGAACATGTCTTTCAATCTGGACAAATCTCACACTTTCACTTTGTCTCTCCGAAAGAACCGTTTGGAACCCCCCCCCCCAATATACTTTCTCAACAATCCTCTGGAAGAGTCCTTTCATTCAAACGTTTGGACCTCATTATCTGCCATGATCTTTCCTGGGAAAGCCACATTTCCAACCTGGCCTCCAAAGCCAGTTGCCACCTGGGCATCGTCCATCAGGCAAAGTCTTTCCTTGGCACACCTGACCACATACAAAGCTTTCATCTGCATCCTTATGGAGTACTGCTCTCCCATCTGGGCTTGTGCTCCCACGTCTCACCTTTCTCGGCTTCACACTGTGGAAACAAAGGCATTTAGGATTATTGGTATCTCCCGCGGTGAGGCCGAGACTTTGGGCCTCTCAATCTCTCACCGCAGGCAGGTCGTTGGTCTTTCTGTCTTCTACCATCTCCTCGCTGGCCTCACCCCCCAGGTTTTTCTGCGATGTGCCCCCCCCCTCCTCACCCAATACATATACAGTATATATACATACACACATACATATATATATATATATATATATATATATATATATATATATATATATATATATATACTGAGTTCTGAAGCTTTTTCTTAAAATAGCATAAAAAGTGTAAATTGCTGAGGCTACATGTCCTTGATATCGTTTTCTACTTGAGTCTGTTCTTTTCCAACTCGAAATATACATTTGGTCTTATCATCCATTATCTTATCAATGCCACGTTTCAAGAAAATATCATATTGTTTATATTATAATAATTGCATAAACAAGCCTCCGTTTCTGGTCTTTCACCCTCTGCCCTCTCCAAGCTTTGACCCCCCCTCCCCCCAGCTATTTGCAGGGCACACGTGGTCCACCATCAACCCCCTGAGAGTGAAACTCCCAAAATCCAGGTTGACTGCTCACTTAAAATCATTCGTTTTTTTTTTTCCGACTGTGGAACCAACTTCCACATTCTCTCAATCTTTTTCTTCCCTCCAGGTTTTCAGGACATCTGCTTACCATCATCTTAGATCAACCCAATTCAAAACCCAAAATGCCCCCCCCTCCCAATTTTGCTCTTGTCGGCCCCTTTGTCGACGTTCTCCGCTACCTCTCATCCATTGTTGTCCATCTCCCTCTATTTGTTTTTCCCCTCGGCCCTTCTGTTAGCAATTTCCCCTTCTCTTTATGCTGTTTCTTTTGTTATTTTGCGTATTGATCCATTCTGCATTCGAGCTCTTCCACGAGCCTTGACTCTGTATACAAAAAAAGACACGTGATAAACACAATGCATTTTGATGAGTTTTGTTCATGCGTTGCAAAGCTTCAGGTCTAAAGCAATGGACACAAGCCTAAAACCTTAGCGGCACTTTCTAAAACAATGATGGCAACCATATGAGCCTGTTGTTGGCTTAGCGGTTATTGTGTCTGGCTTGGGATCTTAGGGTCCTGAGTTTGATCTCCTGTAACAGTTGAATTAACACTAGGTGGGGTTGACTAAGCCTGTCATCCTTCCGAGGTCGGCGAAATGAGTACCTGTAGTCTGTTATAGGGGCATTGCATCAACAGCATAACCATGTCCTCAGAATCATGCTGCATACGAAGGAGGAGGAGCAACCATGTGATTTGATTACACAAATGAAAGAGTTTTATTCGCAAGTGAAGGCAAGTACTCCGTGTGGCAGATTGCTGCCCAACTTCATGTTTCAGCAGGATCTGTACATAAGACTGAAGACCATATGCGAAACTAGTACAGTTAACAATAGATGTGTTTGAGAAAGAAAGGATATACTCTCCAAAAGTGATGTTAAGTACAGTACTTTATATTAGGCTTTGGTGTCTGCATGATAGACAATGATCCAGTATAGATCTTATGAATGACCTGGCTGAAAGTACTGGTGTTGACATTTCTTCCACAACAGTAAGATATACATGAGTGCAAAGTGGTTTCGATGCATGTGTAGCTGCCTGAAAACCTCGCTAATTTTGCTTCTCCCTTTACCTCTCCATGTAATACTTGCCATGGAGCATGCATGGCTTCCAATCCCATGCATGTGATTGAATTTGAATAAATCACTTGCAAGGAAAATTCGACCCAATGGGAGCAGTCGAGTGCAGTTAAACATTGGCTCATCTGCACAATATGTATGCAAATCGTTTTAAATTCCAAAAGGTAAAAAGTTTTTCTTTGTTTTTTTAATGGTGATGGAGTCTCAACCATAGGGTGACATGAAATAGAAGATGGGGTCACCGGTGACAGGAGAGAATGGAGCAGCCACTCCGACAGACCCGATGCATATGATGTCACAGTTTGAGGCACAAATAGAGGCGAAAATGACGACGAGATGTGCTGATCTCAAGGCAGAGCTCGTGGGTAGAAAGGTACCAAGCCGGCCTAAAACAAAGTTTTGGGGGAAGTAAAATGAGGCAAAGCAAAAACAGAGTCAAGCTCAAGGAGGAGTTGAAAGTAGGGTCAACGATGGTAAGGTGGACCTTGTGGTGTCATTGATAGAAGGGTCAACGACAGAATATTTTTCACAGTAGGGTCGACGGAGAAGGGGTGTGTAAGGTTCAAGGGTAAGATTTAAGGAAGGGTCAATGATGTGGCCAGTGGAGTCGTAAGTAGTGGTGCTGATAAAAAAAAAAGCAAGTGGTTCTGCTGGTAGAAGAGCGAATGATACTGTCAGTAGCAGCACCAGGGGTGCTGCCCATGGAGGAGCACGTAGCCAATGGAGGAGCGAGTGGTGCTGACAAAGGAGAAGCTGGCGAGACCAACCCTGACCCAAGAGTGCATGTATAGATTCACCGAAAAAGGTGTATGAATAACTTCCCATGAGTGGAGATAGAGTCCGACCCAAGAGTAGAGGTAGAGATGGACCCAGTAAATTTACACTTCCCATCTCTTATCCCACCCCCCCATTTGTAATTTGCATTTTAAGCTGGCTGGTCCAGCACAAAATTTAAAAAGTAATGTATATGGTATATCAGGAATGGACAGGCTTATTGGCTGAGAATTGTTCAATGATCAGTGTTTTGACCAATTGAACTTTTCAACCAACTGATCAGTGTTTCAACCGAGGCTTCTACAAATAATGGGTTCATGACTGAAAAACCTGTTAAACAGTCAATGGTTGTTTTTTTTTTTGCTCAAAACACACAGACACACACTGACATGCACACCTGAGTGCACGCACACACACACACTTCAAAAATATGCTAATGAAATTGCCAATATGTGGAAGCCTGCAAGATCCCCCTTGCGGGCTTTTATTGGATAGCAAGGGACAAACATGAGAATTGGAGTCATTACGGCCTGCCCTTCAGAGATAAACAAAGCCCAGGCGCAGGAGTACGTAGTGTTCCCTCGCTCATGCCACATGCGAATTAGAGCAGCTTGTGCATGTATGAGGAGCACTGTGTGTGCTATCATTGACTGCATGGCCACACAGGCATGCTCGCTGCCATTACAGCCCTAACAGCAAGAGAGAACAAAAAAGCATTACTCAAATGGCATTAACCGCTCGAGTTTGTCCTGCCAGTTGCATTTTCCCATTCCACACTGACTTTCCACTCCAAATAAGGTGAATAAAATGATTTCAACCTGCTGGTCGACTTATCTCAGTGGTCAACAGTGACATCCAATCTGTGCCTCCTGGGAGTGCAAAGCAAGCACTTTTGCTGGGGAATATTGAAGAGGATTGCAATTGTAATAGAAGCTGCCTTATGAACAATACATGGATGCAAGACCAAGCAGATAAACGGGCACAACAGGCAGATAACCAGGCACAAGAACAAGCAGATAACCAGGCATGCGTGCACGTGCGCACAGCGATAGACAGGCTGAGATAAAGACATTACAAGTAGACAAAGAGCCAAATGACCCACAGATAAATTAATTAATTCCTCCCTTGACAAATGAAAAGTATCAAGCCAGTAAACATTGAGAGGCCCAAAGACATCCACAAAATGCAACATGTTAAAAAAAAAGCTTATCATAATTTTTTTTAAATAGCTAAAAAGAAGTGAAAATCAAACATATTGCTCATGGAAAGCCTGTGGTTAATTACCCAGGACCCATGTTATCCCATTTGTCAGGACCCTATGAAAGGCAGCCACATCAACGAGGCTCGGCTCGGCCAGCAGTTAGAACAATGTGAGTGTACTTGCAACATTGGCAGGAAAAGCCATTTCTTGCCAATTCGCTAACCATTACAAATAGATGTGCTAAATGCTTCTTTGTGATGTCACAAGCTCTCGGGAGATTGAAGTGGTTTGTGTCCAGCGTTACATCTATGGGTGGATGGATGCTCATTCTCGCCCCGTCAGACACAGAGTGCTGCGGATGTAGTTTCATTGGCGAGGGAGCACAATCCTGGATGGGTTGACACTCCATCGCAGGAAGTCAGAACAGGAATTTGGAAATTGGCCAGGGTGCCAGCGATAGGTCGCCTACTCTTTGCAAAGGACACCATGGGGGTCTTTAACATCCATTGCCTGATGCCGGTAGATGGTACATGCCTCAAGGCCATCCTGCCAGCCCCTTACATCGATGCAGAGTTTTTAATCTCAATTACAGAGGGGCAGTCTCTTCAAAATCAGACATCTCCATTTTTAAAAACTCTTGCCTTTCTTTCTCATGCTGTTGTGATTTCTATATTTTCAACCTTTCGATTTGTGAGAAAATTAATCACCAGACCAGGTATCAAACCCATAAACTCTGCCCAATCGTGACAGTACTCTGCCAACTGAGCTATCTGACAAAGCACTGACAGTTAGCTAAAAGCCCTGGTTTTGATACCCAGTTTGCTAATCGTCTCAAATATCCAAAACTTGATAATTTTCCATCCTGTCCACCCTGGCAGATTCATACTTTTTAAATGATTTATATGATTGCAGATGGCAGATTTATACTTTATACTAACCCTATCAGCAAATCAGATACCTTTGTATCTTTACACATCCAACAAATCATCATCACCATATTTTACACTTCCTTTCCTATTCTCACCAGTTTCACTTCCTTGATCTTTTCCCCCTCAGTCCATTCTTCCACAAAATATTTCTTTCCCAATTCCAAGCCATATTTACACTTTCTTTCATAAGATTACAGAAAGTTGCCCACAGCGATTAAATGGCATTGAAAGCATCGTTTTGAAAATAGCGTCCATCTGTGCAGGTTTGTCCCAACATCTTTGTTCTTTGTTCCTTTCACACTTCTTTCTGCCTTTTCACATTTCTTGTTATTCATTCTAATTCTTGCTTTTTCTTTTCTTTATCTCTATTACTCTTAATTTCTTTGACTTTATCTCTCTATCTAGGAAGAAGTGATTTATTGCAGAAATTTTTCTGTGAGTCTCACTTGGCTGTGCCTGGATGGGTTTGAGGATAGTGGAGTAGCGGTTGAATCACGAATCCTATCCAGGTTCCTCCTGATGACTCCATCTTTGCTCTTTACTTCTGTGGCTTGCTTCTGATGACTATAATTCAGTATTTAGTCTTCCATTTGAATAAGTGTTGTCTCCTCCCACTGTTGGGCAACACAGTTCGCTGGACAATAACTGGTAAGAAGAAACAGCTCGGTAAAGCAGAAAGGAAGAGCCCTTTTATTGCACTACAAATGAGAGACAGTACTGACAACAAAAATGCAATACAAATGACAGTTTTTGATTTGTCAACTAATTTGAGATCAAAGAGGACTTTATATTTTTTTCCATTCCATCCCAACCTGAACAACTACTGAGTTGTTCAAATTTAAAACTGGTACATGACAGATGAAGGCAACCCACCCGTGTAATCCCTGCCAAGAAGCTATTTCGGCAGCATGGATCCTGTTTTGACAGACCACGGCAGACCGAAATGGCAGATAAGAGCATTGACCGGAATCGTTGTGCTGAGATTTGCACGGATGAAGCAATGACTGGACGCAACAAATGGAGTTGTTGTTCCGGCTGAGGAGCCGTTGCATCACGGTGGATACGGCCCCGCTAATGTAAACTTGGTGAGGCATTGGCCACAAAAGTGATGCCAAAAGGGCTGTAAGATGGACTGACCTCCGTTGTCACAATTGTGAACTTCATGAAAAGTTTGATCAGTGAAATCATGCCTCTTCTCAGTGTGAAGCAAAGTGAGAGGAACACATTGCACCAGCAACTTCTGCTTCACGCAGAAGTTTGATGGCTGTCACATGGTAATGTTCCACTAAGAATCTGCAAAGTCAGGGAGAAACGCCATATGTTTGGGATCGACTCTGAATGACTACGCAATCGCTTACTTCCTCGACCATCACATGTTTCCTGGAATAATTGGCCAATATATTGTTCAATCGAATGAATTTAACCATTCTAATTGAAAGGCAACGATTGTAACATTTTCAAGAAGCACAAAAGATTTACAGTTTTGCCCAAAAAACACTTTTCCTAGAAGTATAAATTTTACGCAAGACAATGTAAATACTACGCTCCCTATACACCAGCTCCTGTCATTATGGACTGAGAAATGTCAGTCATCGGAATGAAAGATGCAATGCTGACTCATTTGTCTTTTCTTTGCATGAAGTTCAATAAATATTTCCCGAAAATGAGACAAATGAATTGCAGGGTTTTGCTGGGGTTTGAAATTTTTGCTCTATCATGCACCGTTTTGGCTGTATTTTTTGAACATACATACATATATACAAGATGAGAGTTTTAGTAATATATAGATATATACATATATATAGAAATATTTTTACAGATATATATATATATATATATATATATATATATATATATATATATATATATATATATATATATATTGTTCAAAAAAGTATCCAACCTTAATTTTTCGTGCGTAAACAAATGAAGCTAGGGAGGCGTGGTTTGGTGCACGTATGAAGGCGATCCTAATTCGTATGCGTGAATATTTTCCCGCATGCAGAAGTTGTCAGTCGCCAACAGACCAGCGATGAGTGAGAAAGTGTAAGTGAGTGCCGTCGGATTTTTCATTTTTGACCAAATGACGGAAAAACTTGAACAACGCTACTGCATCAAATTTTGTGTAAAGCTTGGCGATTCCCAAGTGGAAACGATTCGCAAGATTCAACAGGCCTTCGGGAACAAAGCAATGGGAACCACACAGATAAAAGATTGGTACAACTGCTTCAAAGATGATCGCACATCAGAGGAAAGTGAAGCACGTTCTGGTAGGCCCTCAACATCTCAAAATGAGATCATCATTGACCAAGTGAGGACCCTGCTGATGCAGGATAGTCGAATCATGATCAGAGAACTTTCAGACGAGGCGAGCGTCAGCATAGGATCCATTCATTCCATTGTGACTGAGGATTTGAGCTTTAGGAGAATCTCAGCGAAGTTTGTGCCAAAGCTGCTAACGATCGAGCAGAAGCAACTCCGTTTGGAGATCGCACAGGACATGCTGGAGACTGTGAACAGCGATCCCAACTTCTTCAGCACAGTGATCACTGGCGATGAGACCACAGTGAT
>BROF01003541.1:0-24874 GCA_024346535.1 Eptatretus burgeri | reverse complement strand
ACAAGACACACACACACACACACACACACACACACACACACACACACACACACACACACACACACCCTTTTTGCTGCAAATAACAGT
Organism: Eptatretus burgeri; assembly: GCA_024346535.1. NCBI lineage: Eukaryota > Metazoa > Chordata > Myxini > Myxiniformes > Myxinidae > Eptatretus > Eptatretus burgeri. The sequence continues at coordinate 24,787 of BROF01003541.1, read as the reverse complement.
ACATCTTTGACAATAAAACAATTATTATGATTTAAACACAACAACCAGGTAATTTTCTCTTCCAAACCAAAAAACCTTTTAATAACCTCACATTTGACTCTTTGTCATAATGATTTTTTTTTACAGTCAAACAGAAGATTTCGTGCAAACATTTTCACATTGCAGACAAAGAAAGTCAAGGCTGTATCAGTTTTGCCAACAATGTAGTAATCTGGAATTCTCATGAGTAGCCAACTCGACACAAATTGCGAATCACAAAAGTGAAGCTTTGTCCTTAAACCATGACCCCTGAAGTCTGACGACAGAAAGTTTCTTGGCATTGTGCCATCATCTCCCAGATTTCCCACACACTTTCAGCTCTCCTGCCATTTGTGGCCTTAGGGGAAAATCCTCTGCTAAACATCCCACACTCTTCTCACGTCGCTCTTGAACACGGCTCGAGGATGCTGAGAATCTACCAGATTTGTCATCTTTTACAGTAACTCACTCTATTATACCATCTACCCTGGTCCCTTGCCTGTTCCTTCGTCTCATCCCCACAGCCTCATATTCCATTGGAAAGGAAGTCAGAGAAAGGGAAGAGATAAGCCAAAAGGGAAACGATAAAGTGTACAGAAAAAGGTTTAGATAAAAGAGAACCAAGATGTGACCGGGTAATCATATTGACCTGGCTGGAAAGAGCACACAATTGATGTTGCTATTCAACATGGTCAAAATGTGCACTAGTTATGGGTCTACCTGAGAGATCTAAGTTGCCAGAACTGACTACCCTATTTCACTGGTCTGTCTCTCTCTGTCTCTCTCTGTCTCTCTCTGTCTCTCTCTGTCTCTCTCTCTCTCTCTCTGCAGCTCAGCTGCCTTGTAATCCTTCAATTATTCGTGCTCATACAGGTTTTGACGAGGCCTCATCTGACTTGCATTTTAAAATAAGGAGCCTGAGTGATAAAAAAAAATAAGGATCTGAAAAGCTTTATCACTGAAGAATTTGAGAAATGGGCCCTAAAGCCACTTAAACTTTGAAGGCAATCTTGTTCCCCCTCAACCCCTTCCTCCCACTCAACCCAACTAACAGCACTCCCAACTCTCCCTGGAAACAAAATTTCATCTCAATCTAGTGCAAGCAGAACTTTCATAAAAACACTTCCCAAAGTCCAACTTAAATTAACCACTGAATAATGTTCTGCACCGTCCGAGAAGCTTAGCTTTCCGTTAGTCGTGAAAACAATTCACCTGCATTTCCTTTTTATATAAACCAGAGAGCATACAAGATTGTGACGGTGTCAGGTTATTCCTGCCAGCAGTGACTCATTATCCAAGCCGAGCAACGCTCCATGAAAAGGCTGGCTCTGTCCCATGACGTAAATAGGAGATAATTATCATCATCCACTTAGTAATCTTTGCGAGTCATGGCAACAAGCAGCATTCTGCCAGCTACACAGCAACATATGAATGCGGGGTAATTTTTTCCCCCGAAACATGTACCGACGTACCGCACTTAATATGAAAACTGTGTACTTGTAACCATCTCAGCAGCCAAGATTTATGAAGTACAGTATTTATAAAACCATGCATCCTGCCAAATTAAATGAGGACAAAATGGATGTGCTGGTAAAACAACTTCCCCGCCCAACTACTTTCAACCTCCATCCCTGCCTTTCTCAATAAACTCTCAGTAATTGGACTTTTAGGGTGGGAATTGACCGGGAAATACTTGGGCGGAAGACAGAATCAGGAACTCAGATGAAAGACAAGTGCACCTCCCATAATTTTGATTTCTATAAAACATGATACATAAAATCTGAGGATGCTTACAACATTTAATACTACTACCTCTGCTTTGCATACCCAGGTGAGGGGTGTAGCGACCCTCTTGGAGATTTTCCCTTTTGCACTTCGTTCCCTTGGGAGAGGGGGAAATGAGGTGAGCACAGGAATTTTGAAAAAATTTTGGCCATGGTACTGGTGATAGCTCGACTACTGTTAACAAATGATACAGTGCGAGCTTTAACATCCACAACCTACTGCAGGTGGATGGAATGCTCAGGTTAAAGTCCATCCGAGGGACGGCACACACATTGATGAATCATTCTGCCTGTGGAACACTAGGATGACAGTTTATAGCTGAGCCAACACGTATTTACCCAGGGGAACACGTATTCGCCTACAAGCTGTCTAGCCTGGGTTTGAATCCCGACCCAGCTATAAACTGTCATCCTCATGTTTCAAGGGCTGGTTGATTCATCAATGCGTGTGCTGTCCCTCGAATGGACGTGAAACTGCGTGTCCTGTCTGCCGACATTAGTTGGTAGAGGTTAAAGATCCCGCTGTGTCTATCACGAAGAGTAGGTGAGTAATCTCTGGCACCCTGACTATTTTCCATATTCTTGCCCTAACTTCTGCGTGGAAGGCTACGGCAAACCACCAAGCATAACCCTTTACAATAAACTGCTTCGGCAGTACCTACGCTCCGTAATGTCAGAGTATGGAACATCAGAATCAGAGATACCATGAAACATACTGCATGTCCATTTTATTCGGAATGTGTGATTGCATTTTGAAACCACCCGTATTGAGGTAGACAGAGACATTATTAAACATTTGGTTTCAAAAAGTAATTATGCTGCTCATTGTCCAAACCAATGAAATGTAACAAAAATAAAATAAAATAAATAAAAAAACAGAAACAAACCTAAAGATCCCTTTAGATATCATTTCAAGCACATTTGAATTGCATAGTCCACTTGAAAACAGTCCCAGAAATTTTACAGGAAAAATACTAACAGCTCAGTTGACCGGCCCAGCAGAAAGAAACAGATTTTTCAACCAAATGTACACAGTCTCTAACTGTCAAAAGCAAAGCTGTGTAATTGTGTTATACCCAACCCGAATTGTTGTGTCAGCCAGTAACGCTTTACATACCTGTGTCATCCAATTGATACCGTCTCGATGCTTTCTTCACAAAACTGAACCTCTCGTGACATCACCATCTTGCCAACATGACCGTCATGCTTATAGACCTACACACGATTTAACAATTGGAGATTCAAGTCATCCTGCTGAACATTATTTCAAGAAAATATTTTAGGTTCCACGCAAGATCAATATCATGATGCTATCGGCATGGTCGAGGTTTGATGCACAGAAGCAAATGCAGCTCGAAACACGGACATCCATGATGTCATCAGATTGAGCAAGATTAACAGGTGGTCACTATTACCAGAGATGAAGCAGCAAGTGAGATGACAAATGCAATATTTCCTGCAGAGTGTTAATCAACCAGAATATTGGGCTGACGTAGCACGTTACAGATATCAGAGCAAGTAAAACTCTTCTCTTTCTCAGCTCTAGATGTCATAATAAACAGCTCAATTAAACAATACACTACACCAGGACAACCGCAGGTACAGCAGCATCGCAGCCAGTGTGCATGTATTAAATTTTGATCAATATGCAAGATGTTGTTCCTTCCAGGCTCTGGTCATGCTCCTTCAACCACATCAGTCAAAAGGTCTTCCAAACAATGCGCAGGATGAGCGTGAATCACTCGTAAAGCAAACTCCGCATCATCAAGAATGTCGGATTGGCGTGAAATTGTAAGATGGAAACATTCTGTTAATGCACACGAGGAATTATGTAACCAAGCATGCACGTGCGTGCGTGTACACACACACAATAAATAGATAAAAACAAGCACTCACACAAACAAAAAACAACACATGCACTCATACATACAAACAAACACACACACATACTCAAACAAAAACAAACACACATAATTCTTTAATTACAATTTTACCTTAAAGTAAAAATTCTCCAAGCAGCTTTTGCCCCCAAAAATCTGATAAAACAAAAACACAAGTTCCATACAATCTTGAGTGAAAAGGGTGATCCAAGCTTTCGCTTCATGATCAGTGAAGGTGATGTACTGAGCAATGTGTTCTCCCAATACAACAACATTGAGCCTGTCGTGCCATTTCCCACATATTTTCCAACATAGCGTCCGCTCCACGTCACCATAATTATGAATAAAATAATTATACAGTCGAAGGCACTCCGGTGGTAAAATTTCGCATCAATCGGACCAACGGTTTCCGAGAAAATGATTTTTTTTTTTTTAAATGCACACGCGCACGCATGTATATGCCACACGTACGCAACCGAATGCCGAACCCTGTTTTTCGCTTCTCGAGTGCAAGGTAACAAACAAAAAGGTGCTTTTTCAACTCAGCATAGCAAGAACCTTGTCGGTGAACAGCGTTTATGTCATCGACCGTACCCTGTGGCAATGCTGCATCGTGTGAATATGATCATATCGTAATATTCAGATTTCCCATGTCCATCCTGTTACCATCCATTTCACTCTGCACGAAACTTTAATTTACATCACCCGGACAGGTTCCACAATCACACCTTGACATTTACGGATGATCAACATTTCAGCAAGATTAAAGTATTCTCTTAAATACCTCATCCATCCTTCCTTTTCCCTTCGTCAATACAAAGTGTAACTGGAATAAATACATAATTTCTTCAACTCTTCAAACTTTTTGAAGAATTAAACAGATTATACAAGGCAATCGTAAAATGATGGAGACACAAGAAAGGCGATATCATCAACATCATGAACCAGACTCTACACGGAGCGTCGGTGCTGCCAAAGTAGTTTATATGGCGAGGGTTACAATCCTGGATGGGTCACCACTCTGACACAGGAAGTGAGAGCAGGAATTTGTAATCTGGTGAGGATGCTGGTTTCCTTGAAAAAAAAATACAAAGCCCTTTGGATGTAAATCAAAGAACACCTTACCAAGATCTCAAAAATATGTGCAAAGATCAATAAACGTCTTCCCCCCTTTTATGCGTGATGATATTCCCAGGCCTTAAGGATGCTTCTTCGTCGCAAATGAAAATGGAAGAGGGGGGGAACACAAATAAACAATCAGGTTGTTGAACAAGATACAGTGCTGTTAGCATTTAGGTCCAGTCTCCATACTGAGGTTCCGGATAGTATTCCCTTCCAGCATTGCCTCACATGTCACTGGTGTTTATTTTTTTATTACTGATGGACGTTATTTATTTTTAAACATAGTATCTGCCACTGCTTCAGAAGGTCATGGAGGCCTTCGTAATAAAATGATGTGGTTGGTCCTTGATCCATCCGTGCACCGACACTGGGACCTCGTCATCATCACTGAAGTTCCGGCCTCGGAGAGCTTCCTTCATCGGCATTAACAAATTAAAATTTCATGGTATGAGATCCATCCTGCAAAATGTTCAGGTAACTGTTCAAAACCAAAGTCCTCAATGCACTGCAGTGTAGCCCTTGCCATGTGTGAGCGTGTGTTGTCAATAGCGCAGAACGACACCAATGGAGAGTTCCACTTTGTGTAGATTGCTGGCATCAATTTTCTTCGCAGAATTAAGCAGTCTGTAGCAATTGTTACTCTTTCACAGTACACATTGAAATGGATGAAAAAGAATGCCCTCCTTTTCCCAGAATATTGTCGTCGTCACTTTTCTAACGCTTATACGTGATGAACTTGTTTGATGTTGTAGATAAGGGGTCTCAATGAATGATGGATAGCCGATTACTCGAGAAGACTCAGGCATGTTTCCAAATGTGTCCTTGTTCATTGGTGAGCATTTTTGGCACCACCAAGCACACCTTTGCAAAATCCCAGACTTTTGTGGATTATGGCATATACTGGACCATGAGACAGGATCTACGGTGGCAGTTATGTCGGATATTGATACATACTTATCCTTGTGTATCAGTCTGTCAATCCTGGCCACATTGCCTTCTGTGGCAGCAAACACTGGTCACCCAGGCCTTTGTTCGTCGCACGCACTCGTCCATCCTTTTCAAAACTTCACGCAATTCATGCGCATCATTTTCTGAATGCAGTTCATACCATATTCTGCAATCAATCTCTCACATGTTTTGACACCTTCACCAATCAGAAACCTGATGAATGCTCGGTGTTAAATGATGGTGAAGTCTTGTAATGGGGCAGCTATCTTCACAGCATGATTACTGGTGCCACACACAGGGAAGTTGGGTATTAAGTGGTCAATAAATGACTCACTTAACCCGCAATATCACACATAATGCAAATATGTACTTCTGTATAGACACACTATGAGTGGTAGTAAATTTCACTTTAATGATTCATTTGCACTCGTACCAACCAGGCTTATAATATTCGAGTCAAGAGGAGAATTTTAAATGAAATGGGTCATTTTTTTTTCCACGGCTTGTATCAACTCAAGACACAGGAAGCTAGCAACTCGGTAGGTCCTGGGTCACAAACCTTAAGACTTGTTTCATTAAATCCAGTTAATAATAATAATAATGAGAAGAAGGAGAAGAAGGAGAAGAAGGAGAAGAAGGAGAAGAAGGAGAAGAAGGAGAAGAAGGAGAAGAAGAAGAATACCATTCCTTTCATGCCGTAAAGGCACATTGGGATGCCAAGGCGGTTTCATTGGGAAGGAGTGCACTCCTGGACACTCCAACACAGGTTACCATGAATGGTTATTACCCTAGTACACCAGTGCTCATTTCTCCAACCTCGGAAGGATGATAGGCTGTCAACCTCAACTGGTGTTAATTAAATGGTTGACGGCCTCAAACTCAGGATAGGTCCCAAGCCAGCCACCTTAACCGCTAAGCCAACACCAGGCTTCAATAAGTGCAGTTAATGTGTTTTAATTCCATGAATGCAAAGAAGATAAAGGAAAATAATGGAACAATAAAAAGAAAAGAAAGAGAAAACATGTGCTGAGATGAGATGGGTTTCTGGGGAAAATATACAATGACATGCCATACATTAAAAAATTATGTGACTTGAGACTCGAGACCTGGGACTTGGCTTGAGGTGAGCCCTGAGACATAAAACTCATCTCCAGGTCTGGTAGGTACTTACCTGAGTGTAACAGCAAGACACATAAGCCTGTACTATCCCAGTACCCTTATGTATATACCAGCAGGCACACTGCCCTACGGGCGGTACGACCCACGTCAGCTCATCAAACATGAAGGGATGGTCACTTCCTGTTCGGGGAGTCAAAGAAACATAAAATTGCCAAGGATAGCGTCACGATCAATATAGTAATCACCAAGATGAGTCACGATGTGAGGAATGTGCGATAAAGTTACTGCACCATAATCACCAATATTGTAATCACAACTGTGAGAGGTGAGGAAAGCGTGTGATTTGACGCACCACCTAGATTGACCATTGGTTGCTGACGTGGATAGACATGAAAGCAATGGACACGAATAACGATTCTGGGAAAAATGGTCACACCCAATTGATCAGTGCCACAACCAATCAACGAGTGAATATTGCTGACATAGCCACAGCCACACAACTTCTATTTATTAAAGTAGATGTTGCAGACACTGAGACAAAAGGAACTTCTGAAACATTCCACAAGAACATCGTCATATGCTTTGTGCTTCCTGCTTCTTTTCCGAAAGTATAAAATGGCAAATTTGTGAAAGTGAGCAGCCTGCCATGATGAGGGAGGCCAAATAAATGCTGCTAATGTAGCTTAGACAGTGGAGAATAGGCAAGTCAAACTAGTAATTGATAACAAACAATAAAATTTACGGTTAAATTTCAAAGCTCGGAAAGAGAATAAATGGAACAGCTGATTTGTTCCAGAAGAAGATAAAACGTTGAAAAAGGAGAAGCATTTTTTTTTTAATTCTACAAGTGGAGAAACACAGTTAAAGAACAAATATTTCAACCATTTTGATTCCATTTTCAGAAATCAAGTGACTGCGGCTGCAAAGCAAATTATTCCTTTTTGCCTTGGATCTGACATGCGAGTGCACGTGTAATTACATCCCCTTAATATGTCTCCTTCTCAACCTTTCAACCCCACACAGCACTCACAAGGAGTGAACAATCCAAGCAGATGCTGCATGGGGCAATGAGGGGGGTGAAAGTGCAGGAGCTCCTTGGCTCAGTACTCCTCACACCCCCAACCCCCTTGCTGTGACATCCGAATTATTTTAACAAATTGATAAATGCACGTAATGATAACTCTTTAAATTTAATAATCCTGTTTATTTTTTCATCAAATAAATAAATATCTCCAGCTGTGTTGGAGTTAGCGTTACCAATCACTCACCGGTGTATTTTGAAAACTATCCAGCTATAAATCTGGTGTTGGCTTCGTGGGTACGGCGGCCGGCTTGGGATCTTGGGGTCGTGAGTTTTAGCCCTGTTGTCTGCTGAATTAACACCAGGTGGGATTGACTCAGCCTGTCATCCAGTGTGACCACTCCTCATTTTCATAAATGCCAAGCTGAGCCAATGAAAAAAGCCAAGAATTCACAAGGTTTCGGAAAAGCGATGATAATAGAAAACATATACAGTACGCCAAGAAAACCTATAGAAAACCAAGACGCCAAGATGAACAACGAATAGCCAAGATCTTGTGAAAAAAGCCAAGGAGTGGTCACACTGCTGTCATCCCTCCGAGGTTGGTGAAATGAGTACTAGTGTACTGGTAGAGGGGTACAACATCAGTGGCACAGCTGTGCTTCCAATAAATGGTCGCTACCTGGCAGCCAAAGCTGCCATACGCAAGAACAGAACAGATGACTATCCGGCATCACGCAACCTGAGCAGCTCAAATTGATGATGCCGCACTCGACACGCGTTCACCTCTTATTATGGAGATTCACAGTTCTCTTCATAGGGTCTCCATCTTGAACTATTGAACAAATACCAAGTGTCTGCATACAAATCTATAGGATTTCCTCTCCCTTCTTAGCATCTAAAATGCCACATGATTCTCCCCCCATCCTGCGGAGCCACTGTTCGTTTTGGGACAAAAGGATGACTTTTCTCCCTGTTTTAATGTTCATACGTTTAGTTCAAGAATATAAAATGCACATAAATCGATTGTCTTGATGTATAGTAAACACAGATGTGTGAAAATGTTTTGACCTTTCGTTACTCTGTATTTTAGGTGACTGAAATTACATCACTGACCAAATCTTTATTGCTCAGTGGTTGTGGCAGAGACGGAGAAAATTTGAATTTAGCCAGTGCAACAGTTTATAAGCCAAATGAGATTTTTAAAGTACAATATTTTACATAAATCAAGCAACATCAAGTGGACGGTTCAATATAGTTATCAAAGACTGAATGCTCTGTCTACAAAAATCCCATCGATACATTTTGTGAATTTTGTGATAGGGTCAACATATTCAACATATTACAAATATGTACATATTACATCAACATATTACAAATGCAAAAAATGTGACATTTCTGCCAACATTGAAGTGTTCTTCCAAGTTTCCCCGAGGGCGGTAAGTCATCCGCATTGTGTGGTCTGGCATCACATCTGCATCATACCCTGTGAGATAACCAGATTACCCCCTCCCTGAGAGTCGTATACTGTGTGAGCCAACAAGGTTTTATCAAAAATCTGATAGTGACATGGAAATTCTCCTGAGTCTCAAGAAGTTTATAAAAGCTTCGTTTTTTTCCTACAAAAGTGAAGCTCTTGGAAGGGCAAGGTTAAATTGACGGTGGGTGGCGGGGCAACAACTGGGTACAAATGGCAAGGGGATAAACTAAAAGGAAAGTAAGAAAGACAAGGGCAGTAAACACTGAAATCGGCAAGAAAGAGGGTTGGGTTAAGAAGGGTTAATGGGGTAACAAAGATCATGGGTTAGGATGGGGGATGACACGAGTTAGTTGTGAACTGCCTGCTTGAAGCCATGGAGTGAAGAGTAAGATAGAACAGCCTGTAAAAGGTGGTTCAATAAATGGGAGAAGCGATGACTAAAAGAGTTGAAGTGTGTAGTCAGCCTGGATTTTGGAAGTTTAGAACCTAAATCCTTCATACTTTCCTTTAGCAAGATTAAAATCCAGAAACTATAGGAGGCCAGTCCAGTATACTCAACACTAGAGCACCACCACAACTCTGCAATATTTAACCTGAAACCGAGAACAAATGTTGCACATCTGGCATCTCTGAACAAAAACTCTGTTATAGCCCCCCCCCCACTGACGCCCATTCGCTCCCACCCATCTCCCCCACACCACAAATGCTATACCGAATTTGAATTTGATTCTGCAAAGAGTTACGCACTCTCTCTTGTTGTCCCCAAGGCCTTTTAAACTCGTCCGACCTTCCCCCTCACTGCCAATTGGCCCTGTATCCTCCTGTCCCCAGCGACAAGGCAATTGCATTTTATGTTATCAAAAACGTCATCCATCATTCCTCCCACACATCACCCAGGCCATGAAAGCCATTTGTTTCCATTGCATGTGGGTTCAATACACACCATAATTATCTGACCGCTACGTTTTAAAAGGTCAGAAAATCTCGTGAAATGAACAAAAAGAAGTAGTCTTAAAATCGCATTGACATTTTCAACGTAACTTATTACCAGCACGAAAATGTAAGGTGATTTTTTTTTCTCTCTCTCACTTTTAGTACCTGTGATGCATCGGAGCAGGGTAAACATTTCCATGGCATCTCCCAGGCTGGAAGCTAAAGTAATCAAGCCTTCAACTCATGAACATCCGCTAAGATGTAAATTAGAGACTCACCAAGTTGTCTCAGTAACTAGGAAGCTTGGAATCGAAATGGTTAATAAAGGGTACAACATGTTTACAGAATTTTCACCAATTCAGCTCCAACTTAGATTATACAGCATGGATAACTTCCTTGCAACTATTAATTTCGTATTGCAGCAGTGTATTTTCCCCAACTTGAAAATCAAATATTTACCGGACGTTCGGACACCGATTTTACAATGGGGTCATTTATATATTATGCATGCAGAGTGATTTGGTGAATTAAAAGGAATGAAAGGGGGGTTGGTGAGCTGAAGAAGGGGGCTGAGAATAATAGATATGGGGAAGAGAGGAAAGTAAGGGGAAGAGAAAGAAAAGACAGTCCAAAGAGCATTGAGGGAATGTCAAAAATCTTGCCTTTATGCAATTTGTACAAGGCCCTACAAACACCAGTCAATTCGTGAAGACAGCTTCTTTTCTTTTCTTGAAAGACGTTATTCACCTACTTGGTCAATTTTCATAGGCTTCAGATTATGATGTAATATCGTATTTCCTGGCTGTAAAAAAAAAATCAGGAATAAAACTGTGCAATTGATAGCTAAACAGGGTGGATGTGTGGCCTGCACCCCCTGTTGGTCAGATCCCCTGCAGTAAATGCTGATGTGGCGCAAGGGCTCACAGTCACCATTCAAGTGAAGAGATATTATTTGGCATTTAAATGATGATGTAAGTTTGCCAGCTCAACTCTTGGGAGAGTCCACTACCTGCTGATGAAAGGTAGTAAGCCAGAAACACATCCATGGATCAAATCCCTTCCCAAGTGATGGAGTAACAATGCCAAGAAAAAAAAAAGGTTCAAAACTAAAGGCAATGTTTTGTCCTGATGAGCCCCAATATGGGCGAAACTTGTCAGCAGCTTCGCTTTTTATCTGCTTGGTGACAGCATTTGACCTTGGCATCTTTGCACTGTGAGAGGGCCTTGTGGGGCTGCAGTCATGAAGTCAATGGGATGGCATCCTCACAGCATTCAGCCAGGTCAGATAACTTAACAAATAAACCATATATGAGGCCCTGCAAGGAGTGATGTAAGCGACATTTTTTAATGATATGATGATGATAAGCTCGGATGATAGGGTAAGGGTTAAAATAGTACTACATGGCATTAACTCCAAAATGGCCGATGTGTCCCTTACATCACTCCTCCTCACGGTGCCTCATATGTTTCATATCAAGTCATTCTTAATTAATCATCTTCATATTTCCAGATATATATATATATATATATATATATATATATATATATATATATATATATATATATATATATATATATATATATATATATATATATATATATATATATTGCGGTCCCTCTTGCATTGTGTGTTAGCTCTCATACAAGCCTCGACAAGGTATACAAAAAAAAAAAAGTGAGACATTCCGATATACCTAATGTGAGTTAAGAGAGGCCTTCATCTTCCCAGTTTTCTTTGTTTGCTTAATTTCCTGTCTTTGTCTTCACTAGCTTTCCTGGACATGTTGATGAGGAGCCATGATTTATCTATCAGAACATCCATCCGTCCATCCATATGTGCAGAGAATTGGTGCTGCTGCAGCAGTCTCTTGGGCTATTGGGCACAATCTTGGAAGGGTCACCACTCTGACACAGGATACTCAAATGGCTCAATAATCCCAGCAAGCTGGTACTCATTTTGCCAAGCTCAGAAGGATGACAGGCTGAGTCAACCCCACCTGGTATTAATTCAATAGCCAAGTGGGATTTTAACTCAGGACCCCAGAATCCCAAGCTCACCACCCTCACCATTAAGCAAACACCAGACATATCAGAACATCAGTGCACAGGAAACCTCCATATCCTGACCCCGATCTCCTTAGTTTACATCTTGCCAAGAAACCTCATACAAATGTGCAGTTGTCTGCAGTACACTTGAACTAAAAGCATGGAACATGTTTTTTCTACTCATGCAGATATGAGAAAAGAAACCTTATCATCTCAGGAAGGTTCTGATATTCAATAGATGTCCTGTTAGAATACCTCAAGAAACCAAAATGCTCCTCCTATCTCACAGCCACGTTTCTGGCAGCTGCCTTATTTTTCCAGCATATCTGATAGAATTGAGAAGGTTATGAGGTCTGCTGACCTGCCTTCTATGAATTGGTCCTACTGAGGACAATCTGGAGGAGTAGTTGGGTGGTGGGTGGTCCATATCCATTGACATGTACATAACCATGTCGATATCTGATTTGCATTAGTTGAATATGAATGGAAGCAGAACTGGAGGCCATCCAAGGAAAATGTGGGATGTGTTTCAGAGAGACGATCTTAGAGTAAAAGGCCTAACAAGAGGGCTAGCAAGAGATTGTGCAGCCTGGAAAGCAGCCATTCGGTGAATCACAGCTTACACATGGAAACGGCTGTAAAACGTTGATGTTGATGTTGATGTTGATGATGTTATTGAGATAGGAACAAAATGTCTGACCATCAAATCAATCTTGATTCACAGAAGTTTTCATGAGTTAAGTCAAAACACCTTTATTGAGTTCCCTTACAAGGAACATCAATGCAGGAGGCAAATAGGCCCATATAAACTGCACAACCTATGGTTATAGGTCCACTCTCCACCCTTCTTAAATGCTGAGCTTCAAGCAAGGAAGCAGCACGCACCATTTTTAGAGTCCATGGTATGATTCGGCCGGGGTTCAAAATGCTGACCATGCAGACACTTCGTGGACACCTTTCCTTATTCTCTTTTGTTATTCCACTTTTCATCTGCGGAATGTATTGAAGCTATTACATCAGTACCACCGTATGGTTTCTCTGCACCTTGCTGTTGAAACCATTTAATGTAGTGTTATACACCAAAAATAATAATTAGACAAGAAGCCTTGTGTTACCATTTAGAATCAAAAAGCACCATGTTGAACATGTCATTAAAGCTGGGTATGCCTCCAACATCAATGATCAAGGACAACATATGGGTTTCATCACTGGGCTCGGGTTTCAACACTGGGTATAAACACGAAGATCCAGCAGAGAATTCAGGACTGTCTGATTTAACATCGAATCCCTATAAAACAATGGATATAATCAACAGAACGTTGAATGATGTATGCTAACAGCCGTGGGAAGCAAGAAGCTGACATTTCGGATGTTAACCCTTCAGCCGAGCAAAGGAGGGTTAACACTCCAACTCTTTTTCTCCAACAAAACGATAATGCCTGAAACGTCAGCTTCTCCTTCTCTGAGCTTCCCAATGCAGTTGGCACACCTAAATCAACATTCCATCAATTAAATCCATTGTTCTACCTGTCAGCCAATGCAGTCCGACACTGCAGCCTTCATGGGCAAGACTAGTTCTTCAATCTAATCCTTTTAACAATTTTACATCGTTATCCTGATTGTCGATTTATATTTTAACTTCTCATTGAGCAATGCTGAGTCGTTCCAAATAAAAAAATTTTGTCACTCCTTTTCTTCATTTTATAATGATGCATCATTGTGATATCTCGGGAACTCAGCCTTTCCTCCATTAGGAAGTTTACAAAAAGGTTGAAAAACACACTTTCAATCTTGTTAAAGAATTGCATTAACGCCATATGTCCTGCATCATTGTAAGAGATTGTATCCAATGAATTCGGGTCACTATTCTTAACACTGACAGGTATTTGTTATCAGCAAGTTCCAAAGGAGATGCAACATTATCTGGATCAGAATGAAGTTTCATCAATGTGCCTGCAAGTACTCAAGCCATGACTCTGTGCCAACAGGAGGACTACATGCTTAATCTTTGTCACTCTTTATAACCAGGACTTAATTGAGGTGCATTATCTGGAGATCCATGGATTTATCGTGAGCTATTGCCTGTGCAGGCCTGGCCGGGTGACTTGTAAAACAACACAATGGCTCCATATATCCGGTACCCTTCTAATGCCTATCTTTGAAACACTATATTTACCAACAGCCCACAAAGACTGGGATCCAGATTGCAAGAGGAAAGTTTCCTTTAGGTGGAAAAATAGGGCACTAAATGTGTAAACATGGACCACTGGATTCGACTTGTGAAAGGGAAAAAGCAACGGATCAATCGCACCTCTGTGGCAAGAGATTCACTCAATTTTGTTTCTTCCTCAGGGCTCACACCTGGAAAATGAATTTCATCACAAGTTTTAAAATTGCTCCTTGACTCATCTCCCTCACTTGGCCAATGCTACCCAGAAGTCGGTGCGGTGGCAAGTACCATTTCACGTGCTTCAGATCTATCGCACATCAATTGATATGTGGAAGATGAGTACGTGATAATGGACCAACTTTGACTGAATTTCAGGCATTTTGAAATGACTAATGCGGAGCAATATCTCGGCACAAGAAAGAAATTCATTTTTTATTTTTCAGATAGCAAATGACAATGAACAGTTTACAGTCTGACTAAGGACAACATCGTTTCCTCAAATTCAGCAGACAACAGAATCGACTTTCTCAACCAGAAGTAGAAAGGGTTTGCAGGAATGAGAGGTTGACTTAATTCAATGGTCTTGTTGTCTAGGCATCAACACGTTTTGTGGTTGCAACAGTGGCGAAAAAGATGTTATCGCACTGCAGAAAATCTTTCTTTCGAAGGGAATAGTAAAGGGCAAGTAAAATTGGATTAACCTTCAAAAATTGAACTCTACCCCGTTGTGCTTATTGTGTCCTAGTGTTGTCTTGCTGCTCCACTGTCAGTTCATATGCTCCGTCAACTTGCTCTTCCATGAGCCTTGATCTTGCAGAGAGAAAATAATTGAAAAAAAAATGATACATCAGTTATAAGGAGAGAAAAAGCACATCAGCCCTAAAAGAAATCCACAAAACCAGGAAGTGAAATTGAAAGTTCAGTCGTGCAAAAGAGAAAGGATAGCTGGCAGGACGTCGTCTAGGTGGCACGTCCACACTTTAGAGCTATCTTGTGTGGGTTCCATTCCAAAGCTGACTATAAACCTCACCTGTTAGTTATTCTGGAGTTTTGCAGGCAGAGTGTAACATCGATAGTTATGCTGCCCTTTAGAGGGATGCTGTGTATCTGCTAGCATGGGGTTGTCGATGTTAAAGATGCTATGGTACTTTTTTTTTTTAAAGAGTTGACCATTGTGCCCTGGTAGTCTCGTACTGGTAATAGTTCAAACGTCAGTGGTCAGTTCTACTAAGAACTGGTCACTAAAAGTTATCAGATCATTTTTACAGGCAGTCTTTTGAAAAGAACACAGAATAAGAACACGTGACTTATCTCAGTTGATATATCATGTGGCAGGTTCTGAACAAGCTTTTGATCTTATCTACGGCTTTATAAGTCAATGGAAGCTGTAGATTTTCTGTTTCTGGTGTGGGGAGATGTATAATAAAGAGGTGATTTGCAAAGTGGAAGAGACTTTCCTGTAGAGGCGAAGAGATCTTTGATGTTGATGGATATAACGAGCAAGAAAAAGGCCAAAAAAATTGGTTAGACAATTGCAAAAAAAAATTTAACATTTATTTTCTCTTCTTTTCTTTACTTGATGGAGGCTCATGGAAGAGTGAGATAATGGAGGGTAAAGGATTGTGAGTAAGAATGAGGGATGACATGAGATGGTGGAAAACTGCATGCTGAAGGGGTGAATAGAACAGTGGGATTGAACAGCCTCCAGAAAGGGAGTTTCACAAATGGGAGAAAAGAGGAACAACAGAGTGAGGGTGTGTAGTGAGCCTTGATTTTTGGAGTTTAACCAGAAGGGCATTACTCGAAGAACATGTACATCTTGGAGTTGCTAGGGGAGAGTTTAAGAGATAGTTCAAATGTCAGAGGGCTCGTTAAGCGTGAGATATCTTAAAACTTCTTCTTGCGTATGGCAGCTTGGCTGCCAGGTAGTTATCATTTTTTTGTTGGGGAACGACGATGCCGCTGATGCTGTGCCCCTATACCAGTATACTAGTACTCATTTCACTGACCTCAGAAGGATGACTGGCTGAGTCAACCCCACCTGGTGTTAATGCAGTGGCCAACAGGGCTCAAACTCAGGACCCTAAGATCCCAAGCCGTCCACCCTAGCCGCGAAGCCAACACCAAGCTTATGTTAAAACTAACAGGCAGTGGCATAGTTTCCAGATCTAGACCATGTAGTAAAGATAAAGGCAAAATTATGAGGTTGGCAACTTGACACAAACTGTACCACACTTCATTAGTGGCTATTGAAAGCCAGACTCACATTAAAGCCAATTGGTACCTACAAGCCAGCTCCCATTTCCAAAAGTATAAGACAGGGTGTGCCTTCAGAAAGGATGCAAAAATAGGGTACAAAAAGTATTGTTCAGGATAAAGGAGTAATTTCAACACTGCCTGAAGGAACTACACAAAGCCTTGCAGCCATTTAAATTTGTGAAGATAATGGATGGTTATTTAAAGCATTCTTTTGTAAACACAGTTGGTGTATTTACTAATAAACAACAAGAGGAAAGAAAATAAATATTAGCACAATCCAGGCTCATTGAAATATCCAGTCTCTCTCATGATACCAACAATCATGTCAATATATAATTGTGCTCGTCTTTCGAGTAATATAACGTACAGTGGCCTGCAAAACAATTCACTCCTGACAAATATTGTTGCGATGCCGGGTATCGGTGGCGAGCACGACCGCTAGGTGGAGCAGTAGAGTCGTCTCCACCGAAAACCCGGAATATAGGTCGTGACCCTCAGATAAGTCCGAAAGGCACGGGTCCCTCACAGGACCACGAATCGCCAATAATTTGACCGCGTGGGATAGGGTTAATTGCAAAACTTCAATATACCTAAGTACCCACGTGGCAAAGCTACCAGGGAATTCATACCCTCAACAGACCTCGAGCGGGATGAGCGGTTACCATGCCCGAACCGTGTGCAACCCGAGCAGATGGTTACCAAGGCCCGTCGGTCCAAATGAACAATTTACTGCCTCGCTATTTCTCAACATGCACCGTGCTCAGCCAATAAAAGAAATGACAGGGAACGAACTGGGACATTCAACAAGAGGGGAATTTATTTACAATAATCGGGGGGACGAGTTTAATTTACACACATTGAGGGGAGCACGTAAGGGCAGAGTTATCCAAATAAAGAAGGGAATCAAATGTACAAGCAATTCCTTAAACAATTCTACTTAGAGACAGGGCCCACGGTCACACACACGCACACACAAATACCCCAGAACGAGATGGACCTCGAGGTCTTTATTGCCCCTTCAGCTCGGGAGGGAAGACGAGCTGAGGGAAGAGAATGTGGCTGGCTACCTGGCCGTGTTCGCGCGGCTGGACGACCGCACCTTCCCGGAGCACCAGGCGCCAAAGAACGGACCAGGGCAGCCGAACCCAGAGGAGGCGAGATGAGGTGATCTCCCATGATGAGATGATCGACCGCTTGCTGTAATGCACCAGACGAGATGCATCAGATGCGCGGGATCCAGTCAGCCGCATGCCCAGACAGAAGAGCGCTCAAACAGACGGGACGCAATCATCAATCTTTTCCTGTCGTTTTGGGGGCCAGGTCCTCTCCCCCGTCGCCTGCTCCCATTGGGTGGACAGCATGTCGCGGCTCCTCCTTCCCGAAAAGGACCGCCCCTGCTTTGGTCCACGCGTCGCCCATTGAGCGGAAAATGACACATACCCTGATTTGGTGCGAAGCCAGAACAAAGTGCTCCGTGCCCATATATGGGGCCAAGCCAGAGCGAAACGCTTCGTGACCATATTTAGTGTGAAATCCACACCGCCTGGGACATGGAATTCCACCCATGCACACGCCCGCATGCTGGCGAGCGCGCAAAGAGCGCAGACAATGCCGCGAGCAGAGGGTTGTTGTTGTTGTTGTTGTTGTTGTTGTTGTTGTTGGGGTAAAAATCCTATCTATAAAATAACTTCGCCACGCACGTACACGTAATTCCCATTAGACATAGGGAAAAGGGAGCTATCTATCCACACTTACTTAACGAAATAACTGAGCTACGGGGACCTGAATGTTGAGTGCTCATGGCTGCCAGATTTGCAACAATATTGCCACATTCAGATTAATTAAGAAATATGTGGAAACAATTTTTTCCAAAATAACTTTTTTTATATTAATAACTGAAGAGATCAAACTAAACACTGTTATAGTTGAAGAAGATTACATGTCAGGAATACCTGCAAAAACACATGTACAAATCAAAATTCATTGGTTGTAAAAATATTCAGTTCCTTCGGTCAGGTCTTGGTGGAAACACCTTGTGTATCAATGGCTGCTATGAGTGTTTTTGGGGAGGTCTCGACCAGCTTAACACAGCGAGATGGTGAAATCTTCACCCATTCTTCATGTGAAAATTGCTCTAGTTTTGGAAAGTTTGATGGGAATCGTCAATGGACTGCAATCTTCAAATCTCACCAAAAATGTTAAATTGGGTTCAGGTCAGGACTATCACTGGGACACTCAAGAGCATTTATTTTATTCTTATTCAGCCACTCCAGTGTGTCTTTAACTTTGTGCTTTGGATCGTTGTCCTGCTTCAGATGTGAATCTCCTTCCCAGTTTCCGATTCATGGCTGACTCAAGCAGGATTTCATCAATGATTCTCCTGTACTTTGCACCATACATTGCCCCTTCTATCCTGACACGCTTGCCAGTCCATGCTAATGAAAAGCAGACCCAGAACATGATGCTTCACCACCATGCTTGACAGTAGAGATGGTGTTGACTGTGTGATGTGCAGTGTTAGGCTTGCGCCAGACATACTGCTTTGAATTTAGACCAAAAGTTCAATTTTTGTCTTGTCTGACCACAAAACCTTTCTCCACATGCATGCAGTACCATTAAGATGCTTTTTCACAAACTCTATACAAGCTTGGAGATGTGTATTTTTCAGTAATGGCTTCTTTCTTGCCTCCTGTCCATCGAGGCCAGCTTTCTGAAACCTGTTACACTTAATTTGTAACCTTTCAAACAAATAATTTACTCCTGAATTGATTTAGGGCTAATTTGGCAAAGGGTTTGAATACTGACACAACTGAGAATCATCTGATTTTCTCTGTTAATCGAACTTATTCGCACTTTATCTGCATTGTTTAGCTTTATCACTTTGGAGTGGTTTGTGAAGACTATATATTAAGTTTGATGTGAAAGCATTGTGAAATAATCAAAAGGTGGCATCAAAATGTGAAAGTTTTGGAGGGGGTGAATACTTTTGCAGATCACTGTAAATGTAAGCTCCACTGTGAGACTCAGCCACTGTAAAAATAAAAAAAATTCTGACTTGCAAGCTAGTATCATGTGCCATAATGTATGATTGCAAGGAATGGGAATTGAACCCACAGCTACACATTACCAAGTGTTATTTCATTATCCTAATTCGACAAAAATCGTTTGTAGGGATTTATTATTTTACAAAAATGACAATAGTGTATTATCACTGAAAACTTCTTGTGATTTTGCATAAAGGTAGTTCATAATGCTGATTTACACTCGACCAGACTCAGTGGTGTTATGGTTAGAGTTTCTGCTCTGAGTATGGGAGGTCGGTTGGTCAAACTCCAGCAGAGTCATACCAAAGACTTTAAAAATGGTACGGAATGTGCTGATTCCTTGCTTGACAATCAGCATTCCAAAGAATGGAGCACAGACAAACAACCATGGGTTGGCAAGTATTGTACAAGCTTTGATAGGTCTAATGGCCTCCTGCTATGTTGACGTTCTTTGTAAGGGAACTCGCATTATAATGTACGAGCAGGTACCTGTGGAAATTCAGCATAATGTAAAATGTGAATTCAAGAATATTTTGCAAAGAACAGTTAAATGTCATGAGAATTGAATATATGTTTGGTGTTGGCTTAATGGTTAGGGTGGTGGGCTTGGGATCCTAGGATCCTGAGTTTGAATCCCACTTCACTGATGAATTAATACCAGGTGTGGTTGACTGCTTGTTATCCTTCCGACGTCGGCAAAATGAGTGCCAGCTTGCTGGTTTCCTGTGCTGGAATGGTGACCTGTCCAGGATTGTACCCAATTGCCCAGGAGACTGCTTAGGCAGCACCAATGCCCTGCACAGAGTATGGCCCAGTGGATTTGGATTTTGGAATTTAATATTGTCTCATTATTATGTGGTTCTTCAAGATGTTGCCCGCTTAAATCAAAACTTCTCCCAAAAAAATTTGGCAGTCTGGCCTTGCCATTTTGACGATGACGATCACTGTCAACTTCTTGCACTGTCTTTCGGTCACCGCCTTGGACATTACTCGTCTGCATCGACTTTATGCCAACGTATTCCGTCGAAACAACCAATTCACAATCTCGCAAGATATGTCCTGCGCAAATTCTGTGGAATTGCCACTCTCAAGTGACTAGGAGTCACCCAATTCTGTTAATAAATTATCCTCAATTAATTTATTTATTTGTGATGCATCAATAGAATATTAAAATTATATAACAACGAAACAACATTTAGTTCACAATCTCGTGGCATTTTACATGACAGATGGACAGACGTGACCAGTTTATTATTACACAGACTAGTGTATTATGGAACAATGAGTTATGTTCTACAGCTCAATGCAATATGACAAAGTATTCTATATTTTGTTGGAAAACTCTTCGTAAGCTGTTGCTTTTTTATTTGGTATTCACGAACGATTCAGTATGGTTTGTTCACACCCATTCAATAGTCGGCATGAATCATGGCCATATAGTCACACATGCTATATACAATGATATAACATGGGATTGGTTGGCTCAACAGAGAAAAAAAAACTTTAAGATGATTAATATCACCAACTCGGATTGAAAATATAGACCTGTGGATAATGAAGTTGTTGGAACCCTGGCAAATTAAATCACCATGAAATTTTCCGAGATTATTCATTCACTCAATGTGTGTAAATTAAACACGATAATTTGGCATCTGAATCATTGGAGTGCAGCGGTACGCATCGCATTCAAATGTGCAAAATGGGAATAAGTTTTTTTTTTTTTTAATCGCAGAAGCACAACCAATTAGAGATTTCGTCGGAGAACAAAAGCTCTGGTGTGATGTCGCAACCACAGGGAGGCCTTCAACCAGGAGTGGAGTCAGACCGAACCTTTTGTCCTCACTCAAAACCTAAGTTTGTGCTTCTGTAGTTGGTTGCAATTTTTCATTTCTGTACACTTTGAACATGAAAGAATGTGAGATCATTCAACAGCCAAGGTTACAGCAATTTATTTTTTTTTGCTTGGATCTTTAAAAGAGCTTATTTGAACCAATATTCATATTTGTATTGTGGTGTTTTGCCCGAAGCCTGAAGTCCAGTACTGCCGAGGCAGTTTCTTGGCAAAGGTTATACTGATTGGTTTGCCATTGCTTTCCCAGTGAACCAATATAGATATATCAAAGTGCAGTAAACAAATTGAAAGTGAAATTGAGTGCCAAGCACAGCGGGCGGAGAAATGCTACGTCAACACTGTTCTTAAGCAAGATAACAAACATAACTAACCCTAACCCCTTTCCTAAAACCTCCAACAGCCACTCCACACCCCCCACAACCCCCTCCTACCCCCACCCCTCATTATTCTACTCCAAACGGGACAGACACAATCCTTAACGTTTGGTCATAATCAATTCAAGCAGTAAAATAGATTACCCTTCCCCCTCTTCCAAATACCCCTCTCAGATTAAAAAACAATCTATTTAAGCTAATAACTTCATTTTTTTCTCTCATCATTAACACCCATGTGGCCTGCACGATCCCCTCCAAATTTAGTGGCAATCACTCAAGCAGATACAGATATCCCCCATTCTAAATCCCACCTAAGTTGAAAAATCCATTAAAGGCCAATAACTTCATTTTATTACCATAAATCCCCATGAGGGGGGCTCCCATGTGAATAGCAGAACCCTCCTGGTACAAGGAACCCCCTTCGGATTATCCCTCCCCACACGCTATATTACTCCCCCATTATTAGTGCTTTGTTTCATTGCGGTTACTCAAATTGTTATAAAGACAACCCCCCCCTCCCCACCTCCAACCACGATGACACTCCACACGGAGCCCTCATTATGTTTGCCAAGCTTGGTGGTCCTACAATATTCCATTTCCAAGATAAACTAGAAAGCATCCCAAAATGCAAAGCCTGTCCATGTCCGCTTTGTCTTCAAACTAAACTTACCCTTCTTGACACAAACAACAGCTAAAAAAAAGTTGTTCATTTTTATATGGAAAAACAAAGCCGAGAAGCGAACGGAGAATTCTTCTTACATTCGATGCTGTGATTTCCGGTGACTGCAGCCTGGATTCGGGATCAGCGATCAAATAATGTAAATCACGATTAAAAATTATTTTTTGATGATGCGGGAGATATCTTTATTATAATACCTCAACATTACCTTCACAACAACTACACTGCCTAGAACAGGATCTCATCTAAAAAATTTAATATTACCTCAACATTACCTTCACAACAACAACTACACCGCCAAGAACAGGATCTCATCTAAAAAAATTAATATTACCTCAACATTACCTTCACAACAACAACTACACCGCCTATAACAGGATCTCATCTAAAAAAATTAATATTACCTCAAAATTATCTTCACAACAACAACTACACCGCCTAGAACAGGATCTCATTTTTAAAAATTAATATTACCTCAACATCATCTTCACAACAACAACTACACCGCCTAGAACAGGATCTCATTTTAAAAAATTAATATTACCTCAACATCATCTTCACAACAACAACATCGCCTATAACAGGATCTCATCTAAAAAAATTAATATAACCTCAACATTATACCTCAACATTACCTTCACAACGACAACTACACCGCCTAGAACAGGATCTCATCTAAAAAAATTTATATTACCTCAACATTACCGTCACAACAACAACTACACCACCTATAACAGGATCTCAACTAAAAAAAATTAATATTACCTCAACATCATCTTCACAACAACAACTACACCGCCTATAACAGGATCTCATCTAAAAAAATTAATATTACCTCAACATTATACCTCAACATTACCTTCACAACGACAACTACACCGCCTAGAACAGGATCTCGTCTAAAAAAATTAATATTACCTCAACATCATCTTCACAACAACAACTACACCGCCTATAACAGGATCTCATCTAAAAAAATTAATATTACCTCAACATTATCTTCACAACAACAACTACACTGCCTAGAACAGGATCTCATCTGAAAAAAATCCTCAACATTACCTTCACAACAACTACACCGCCTAGAACAGGATCTCAGATAAAAAAAAAATTAATATTACCTCAACATTACCTTCACAACAACAACTACACCGCCTAGAACAGGATCCTATCTAAAAAAAATTAATATTACCTCAACATTACCTTCACAACAACAACTACACCGCCTAGAACAGGATGTCATCTAAAAAAAAATACATGCGAACGTAGTATTCTTCTTACATTCGCTTCTGACTTTACCTATAACTTGTTCACAACTGTATACGCAATTTCCGGTTACTTCGGCCGGGATTCGGGATCAGTGATCAAATAATGTAAATCACGATTAAATATTATTTTTTGATGATGCGGGAGATATCTTTATTAAAATCAGTAGAGTAAATATACACCATGTCTGATATTTGGGTCTTTCATGTCTCCGACGATGCCTTTATCTCCAGGCATGCATCATTCCCCATGACAAAAACCGGAAGCAAAAAAAAAACGGAAGCAAAAAAAACCAGAAGCAAAAAAAAACCGGGAGCAAAAATTAACCAGAAGCAAAAAAAACCAGAAGCAAAAAAAACCGGGAGCAAAAAATAACCAGAAGCAAAAAAAAACCGGGAGCAAAAAATAACCAGAAGCAAAAAAAAACCGGGAGCAAAAAATAACCAGAAGCAAAACGGTCATAGCCAACGACACAGATTCCAAATTGCCAGGGTATTGTGTTGTTGTTTTTTTGTTGTTTCCTTGTTTCCTTGTTTCCTATTCTCTCATGTGCACGCATTAAGTATGAAGCTCACTACGTTCGCTATGAACAACAGCTTTTCATATTCCATCATAAAAGTTAGTTACAAATTTAATGACAAAATTTCAAATGGCAAAAAAAAAGTTCTGGCATGGACAAACTGAAGGTCAATCTATAATAATAAATATCAGTGTGTGTGTGTGTGTGTGTGTATGTGTGTGCGTGTCAGTGTGTGCGTGTGTGCGTGTGTGTCAGTGTGTGCGTGTGTCAGT